>JAKSZP010000646.1:0-47554 GCA_022478985.1 Massospora cicadina
CGCCCACCCAACCCCAAAAGGCAAAAAAACATTGGGGGTTTTAAAGGGGAAAAGTTGGGAAAAAGTGCACCGCATAATTTTTTAAATTTTTTTGCCCATGCCAGAGCGTGGCCTGCACATAGGTGCGAAGATAAGATGATTCCATCGCGGATACACCAGCTGAAGTGGCAATTGAAGCACAAAATTATTACTCTGAGTTATACCAATCTGATCCAATTCAGCTGGCCAAAGTGGCAGAATTTCTTGACTGAACCCAAATCTATACCATTTCCTGATACCCAGAAATAATGAATTTAAATACTCCAAACAAATTATGGACAGCCATCCACGGTGCACCAAACCAGAAATGCCCAGGCCCAGATGGCATTCCATATGAATTCTATAAAAAGTAATTCAAATATATATCCCCACTACTGCTTGCCTCACTTAATCAGAGCCTTCTGGAAATGCGCCTCCTACCAGAAGGACAAGAGGCTTTTACTGTCACACTATTCAAGAAAGGGGATAAGCTAGACTTAGCCAATTGGCGCCCCATTTCTTTAACTAATGCGGATACAAAAATTTTAACAAAAATCATGGCTAACCGTTTAGATATTGTAGCATCTGCCACCATCTCCCAGAACAATTCAGTTTCATACCCAGAAGGTCGATTTGGGACAACGTGCACTCTGTGGCTAATGCATGCCAGTCCACAGTCTCTGGGACACTTGTATTCTTAGACCAACAGAAGGCCTATGATAGAGTAAACTGGGAATACCTCAGGGCCTGCCTCCATCAATTCCGCTTACCCCTTTGCTTCATCAACTGGGTGATGCTGCTCACAGAATCTGCAACAATGGCAGTGCGTGGCCCTGGATTCCTAACGGAAGTAATCCACCCTCTAAGGGGCTTGCAACAAGGGGACCCCCTCAGCCCACTCTTATACAACTTCAGCCTTGATCCACTACTGCGAAATGTGAATGCCCAATTCACTGGGGTCCATGTGCCAGGCCAAGCCCCAGTAAAGATAATGGCAGTTGCAGACGACTGTGTGGTTGGGGTGTCTAATAATAAAGATGCACGCGCACTTGAAGCTCTCATCCAGGAGTATTCCCGGGTAAGTAATGCTGCACTGAACGCTTCCAAAACTGAAATCATCCTCCTTGGGCGGTATCAAACCTGCTGGGCCCCAGCAACCAGAGCCCAGCCTGGCCCATCTGCTCGCACTCATGCTTGCCCTCCAAGCTCACCTCACACCGCCCCACTGGTGCTCCCCTTCATGCCACTCCTTACTATAGGGCCTGTCCGCCATCTGGGCGTGTGGGTGGAGGCAGGCGGGTATGCATCAGCAGTAATGGAGAGTCATATTATAGACAACGTGACAAAGCGCATCGCCTCCCTCAGAGCCCACCCTACTTCCCTTACTGGCAGGGTTGTTTTAGCCAACTCTGTGCTCCTCTCCAAAGTCTAATTTGGAGCCCACGCCATCCCCTTCTCCCCAAGCTTTTCAAATCCTTGTATGCCCTGCTGCAATGATGGCTTTGGTAAGGCCGCCCACCACCAGTATGGCTAGAGGTCATGTTTGGCCCTCATCATCATGGTGGCATGGGACTGCTTGACTTCAAAGCACATGCTGCCAAGATCCTGGGCACCTGGATTGCGGCCATCACCGCCCCTACGATCCCCTCCCAACATTGGTCCCGCGTGGCCCACTCCATCTTCTCCCGCGCCTTGGGCTTCAACGATCCATCAAAACCTCACTTCCTGATGAAATACCTGGCTTCACGCCCATTGGCCACAGGTCCTCACGGGACTAAAACCCACTACAAACGAATCCTCCTCTCCGTGCGGAGCGCTGAGTGGAGAATTCGTATTAGTGGACACACAGCCCAGAGAGGCCGCCCCTCTCCTCAGTTCACACAAGAGGTACAGGGGCTACCCATCCAAGATGCGTTATCCCCACACGCCCCCATGTCCTATCCAGGGTGGAATACCTGGACATGATGGACATCCCTTACTCCATTGAGACCCAAAAACTATCTGGAAATACGCACACCATCCTCTGTTGCAGCCTCAAATCTGTTCACATGTGTGGCGCTGCCTGAGGCGGGTGTACCATACAGCTGAGCACTCTAACGCTTTACACTCATCCTGCGTCATGTGTGGCCAGTATGGAACGCTGTTCCACCGCCTGGAAAAGTGCCCTACCTCTAAAGTGATATGGCGCGAAGTTCAACATCTGCTGGGCCAGGATCAAACACATCCCTTCAGTCTGTCAAGAGATATGTTTGCTTTATCAATGGCCTCCCCCCTTCCACCCTCCCTCCATGCTCTGGTGGTTGAAATCGCCATGTGGACTATCCACACGATTGTCTTGGATGCCATCGCAAGCTCCACCCCCACCCTCCCAGAAGCTGTCCACAGATTCCGGTCTCATTTGGTGGACCACTTTCAGGCGTGGATGTTTGGATACCTCCCACCGCGTCGCTGACAGCTGGTCTCCTCCTGGTTCTCAGTTTGGTTCATCAAATCAGACCCTTTCCTCCACACGTGTTCAATTGTGGCTACTGCCCCTTCACACGTTTTCTCACCCTCCCCATAAGTGGCGTTCCCGCTGGCAATAAGAAATAGCATTGCTTCTCTGGGGTGCCTCCCCTGTTACTGAGTTTCTTTTTTCTTTCATGTTTACTTTTGAAAGTGTCCATCCCCTGGTCAGCCTTCCCTGCAATAAATTTAAAACAATATTTAGTTATGCAGACCATCAGAAATCAGTGACAGTAATGAACTGTCTTAGCACTGATTGCCAGAATCTGGTGCTACCTCACCTCAATGAGGACAACTGGTCATATGTGGAAGCAAAAGAGAGATTATGTTGGAGTTTAAAAGCCATACTCAGATGGCAAATTTCAAACAAGATTTCATGGGTATATAATTCCGCAAGGATGAGACCATGGCTAGTTTTGCCAACTGGCTCTACAAAGAATCCCAAGTTTTAGCAGGGGCGAATGTGCTGACTGAATTTGATGCATGCATAGCCATGAAGACGGCATTTTGGCCCTACTGAGAACTGCATCATATTATGGTGGTGGTGGCACTAGTAACTCAAAAAAATCTCTCAGATGGTGGACCATCTGAAGATGCTTGGAGCCATATTTGATGCTCCCAATCACACTTTTAAAGTAATTCAAACAAAGGCTCAAAATATTGTCAAATTTGCCAAACCATCTAAAGAATCTGATAGTTGAGATGTAATGTAAAGTAAACATGAAGTTCAGAAATGAGCGGAAAAGTGTCAATCCACTGTTTCCAATGCGTAAACCTGGTCATGTAATTTCTCAGTGTCAAGACAAAAAGCTGAAGGATCAGATCAATCTCATTCAGACCAAAGAAATTGGGTCAGATTTGGAAAAAGGACAGCAGTCTAGACCAGGGACATTCTAGTACTACTGCAAACCTGTCCCTCCTGGTATATTGAACGATGTATTTGATATCTCTGACCTTTTTGTGGACAATGAATCGCCATATCCACTCCATAAGGGGGTTAACATGAATGTTAACATGATAACTTGAGCCAAAGCAATGGGATTGCCCCAAAATTGTTAATGTGGTCGCTCAACCCTATGCACAACCGTTATTGGAGAAAGTCAGATCCGCTGAGAGCCCTGAAGTCTTAGTTAAAACGAAGTTGGATGAGGCTAACGTTTCTTATCCCATTTTTGCAATCAGGGAGTCATTCCCTGATCTATCCGCTCAAATAATTGACACACTTGATTTGGCAAATAAGGCTACTATCCATTCAGTAAATACTTTATTGCAGTATTTGGAGTGTACCTATGTCAATATTATATCCAATAGGATAAGAGTACAAGCAATAATTGATAGTGGAGCGCCGATAAACATCATTTCCACAAAAATTAGTGAAATGTACGAAGATCTCACTGAATTTGGAACATCAAAAAGAGTATGGAACGGCTGGATTAGACATTAACATCTCATGTGGAGCATACAGTACTCTACCACTTCAGTTTGGATCTCTAATGGCGTCAGCTCCCGCCATAGTCCTAACCAATCCAAAATTATGATACACTTTATGGGATGGAGTTCTTGAGAAAGTATGAGATGAAATGCAATTTTGAAGAAAACGCTCTGATAATATTGGGGCAGACGTTGCATTTGGTGTACCAGCGGAAGGGAGAGATTCTGCTGGTGAAGAGAAGTAATTTTGTCAAATTAATTTATAGTGATGATATTATACCCATTCACTATAAATTAGTTAAACAAAAAAGGAAAGCAATGCCAATGGAAATTTATGAAGAATTGTGGAATACCTCTATAATGATGAAAGCAATGAGCACTATTCTGCCAGAAGCCCACATTATTGTTTACACTGGGTTAATAACGGAACTCCAAGAACAGCTATATGGGGAAATTGTCAATACATGAGAAAAATTGAGGATCAAACCGTGTGTGGCACCAGAGATCTTAATGCCAGGTCATGAAGAGATATGAGCATTCTTAGCCAATATGGGAGAGAAGCTGATGAAAATTGAAAAAATCTGATTATTGTATTTGTACACTTGCTCTAAAAGGTGGAACTTAAAGCTTTTATTGAATTTAAATCATTTTCTGAAATGGGATTTCTGGCGGAAATTGCTGAAAACGTCAATGTATTAGTGGACCGTGAGCAGCTAGATGATTTAATCAAGAATCAGCAGGAGGATGTGCTCCAATTATTCAAAAATATCAGGTGATATATGCTAATAATGATCATGACTTGGGATGTTCAAAAAACATACTCCACAAAGTTGATACTGGGGATTATTTACTAATAAGAATGAGACCTGTTAAAAGTCAAGAGCAGTGGAAGCAGAGGTCAGCGATAAAATTAACAAGTTAGTGGAACATAGGTTACTTAATCCATCATCAGGCCCATGAGCGAGTCCAATCCTTTTGGTAAAAAATAAGGACAGATCAAAACGAGTAGTGATTGATTATCACAACTAAACAAGATTACTAAAAAGACTCCTATCCACTGCCTCAGATTGATGATGCACTTGATTGCCTGGGGGAGGCAAAATACTTTTCAGCTATGGACCTGTTTTTGGGCTATTGGCAAATCAATTTGCTCAAAGAAGATCAGGAGAAATGTGTGATAATTACTGCGCAAGGACTATATCACCCAACCAGAATGCCCCAAGGGGTTATGCAATGTGACGGCAAATTTTCAGCATGCTATGGATTCAATGCTCAGTGACTTAAAGCTATCCTGCACGCTAGTATACTTAGACGATATCAATGTCTTCAGCAGGACCTTCACAGATCATATGGAGCATCTGGAATAAGTTTTTAAGCAGTTGGCAACGGAGAATCTAAAAATAAATCTAAGAAAAATCCATTTTTTTCAAAAAGAGCTCAAATAATTAAGGGTTTGTAATAAACTCTAATGGATTACAACTGCAACCCATGAAAATAGAAGCTATCAAGTGGATGTCAATCCCAAAAAGTGTTTGGGATATTTAAGTCTTTTTGGGGATGGTTGAGTACTATCACTGATTCATTAGACTTTGCTGGAATTGCTGAGCCTTTATTTCACCTACTCAAGAATCCAAAAAAGGTTTCATGTGGAATGAGGAGGCACAGAAGTCGTTTGATGAGTTCTAAAATATCTCATGAGAAGCCTAGTGTTAAAATACAAAAATTTTGATTGAAATTTATGATCCAAGTGGATGCCTTGTTAATGGAGATTATAGCTGTCCTAAGTCAATTGGATGACAACAGGGACAAACATCCAGTAGCCTATGTGAGCAGAACCCTGTCACCAGTGGAAAGAAATTATACTGTGACAGAGAGAGAGTATTTGGTGGTCATCCATGCCTGTAAACAGTTTCAAGTTTACATACATAGACGCACTTTAAAGTAATAAAAAACACTTGTCCATGCGCTGGCTTCATTATCTGAAGGAACCAGAGGGATTGGCACTGGGCTTTAAAGCTGCAAGCATACAATTTCAAAATTATTCACAGGGCTGGAGTGGTACATCAAAATGCTGATGGATTGTCTTGATTTCAGGTTGTTTATGTAATCTATCATCAGGCTGATGCGCTATTTCAGCAGATGAATAAAGGAGATATTGGGGATGAATCCCAAGAAATTCAGAATGTGCTAAAAAGGCCATGGAAATTACCAAATATAAGAACAATCAACTATAAAAATGATTAAATGGAAATGGGTTTTTATTTTAAAGCCATTGGAATGAACAGAAATCATTTGAGCTGCTCATAAGGACATCGGCCATGGTGGCCTAAAGGAAACAGTAGATCATATTTGCCCGTATTATTAATGGGATTCAATCAACTACAATAACGTGGATTACATAGCCAGTTGTGTGGAGTGTCAACTTCACAAGCCGCACAAGAACAACATAGGGTACTATCTAGTACGCCCAAGTTTTTGCATGGCACACAGTGTTCATAGATGTTATGAGATCATTAGGTGTCAGCACTGGAGGGGTGAGGTATATAATTTTTGCAATAGACCATCTAACTTGATGAGTCGAAATAAAAGCCCTCAGTAAAGTAGATGCAATGAGTATGGCTAAGTTATACTTGACCAAGTGATCTATAAGCATAAATGCCCCAAGTTATCCTCAGCGACAATGGGACCAATTTTACTTTATATGTGATACTCAGGCCAAACAAATTTTAATGGGAATATTAGGTGTTGTATCTGTCCCCTATTGCCCAGAAATGAATGAAATGGTGGAAAGAGTGAACACAACACTAGCCTCAACATTACAGAAGTTGATTGCAGGGAAAACTTCCACTTGGGGAGCATATCTGAGTTTGGTCACATTCACCTATAATATAAGTTACCATTTGGTGACAGAGAAAATGTCATTCAATTTTTTATTTGGAAGAAAAGCCGCATTGCCACCAATATTATATTCAGCAGTGGAGTCATCTTTAGGGATGAGTACCAAACAATATCATTTCTGAATGGCCAATATCCTGATTGAATTACAATCTCAGGCATTTGAAATGGCAATGAAAAGAAGAATCAACGTTAAGAAAGCAGATGACCAGAATTAGCCTACGTTGAAAGAATACCATGTGGGCAATAGGGTAGCCTATTGCAATACACGTGGGTTTGAGAGGAAAATAAGTTGGACGTCCTATGGATGGGACCACTCAAAATTATCAGAATATTTGCAGATGATGACTATACAATTAAGAATATTGAAGATGGTTGCATAGCTAATAGAGTCTACATGAAATGCTTAAAGTATTGGACTTAAGGGAAAATAATAATGAGAAAAAAAAGAAGATAAAAAGACAAAAAGAAAAAATATAAATAAATATAAAAAGATTCAAATAATAATATATTAAAAAATTGAAATTATTTTTTCTTTTGAGAAGTAATGCACTGATAATATTCCCACCTACTGAGCGTTAGAGAAGGGAAAAAACAATGGGCAAGGGTACCAAGCGAGTTGCAGGATCAGGATGGGCTGAAACTAGATCCACCAGAATAGTCCCTATCAACAAGATGTTGAAACCCATCCTGGGGTTGGTATAGGTGGCAAGGTGCCATTGAGACCCATCCTGGAGTTGGTACAGGTGGCAAGGTGCCATTGATAACCATCATGGATTTGTATAAATTGACTATGGAGTCACAGAAACCCATCCTGGGGTTGATACAGGTTGAATGGCAAGATGCCATTGAGAACTGTCAAGAGTTTGTACAGCTGGACCAGTTTTTCTTTTAGCAAGGATGTGAATATGGGACTGGTGCGGCATAATGTAGTAGGAACTGTGCTTGAGAAGAGGTAGCAGCGGGTAGCAACCAAGGATAAGAAGTTGTCAAAACTGATCAGAGAATATGGGCGCTGAGTGCAGACAGAGACAAACTCTGCTAAGGACATAGAATTAGGAAAAAAATATGATCACAAGCTGAGGCGGCTTACATCCCCAAGGGTTCTATATTCCGCTGAATAATCTGGTCAAGAGGGGGATATGTTGAAATTTCAGGTGACCATATTATCCAACCTATTGACCAATTAATGTATTAAATGATTAGTTATAATTGTATAGTCTCGCAATGGTTGTCAACTCAAGAGATTTTCATTGGAAACATCCCTAATGATAATAAGCATAAATTTATTACAGGAGCAATACCTAATAATCAAATTATGGGGAGTCATTCTGAGAGGAATGAATGGGGAGTTGTCATAAACTACCAAAACGTTCTAACGCTGGAGGTAGAGAGTAGATTTGTCATCAGCCAAAAAAATTGTTTTTGAGTTCCTAGAGCCAATTATTTGGTCACCAAATACCTAAGGATTATGCTGCCTAAGAAATTCAAGTCAACAATAACTGGAAAGATTCAGTACCAAACACTTGAGGGTCAAACCAGCATAGGAGGGCAAATGATTCCCAGCGGACTGATGAAAAGTTGTGTCAATTTTAACTATAAACCCCCCAGTAATATCCTAATAAAAGGAGATTAAAACTTGTAATTAAGTTGTTTTACATTGGTTGTTTAGAATTACTTTTGAGATAAGAGTGCAGGGATAAGATATCCTTAGGTTGTTACTATCAAGTCTCCGCTTGGCTCTGCAAGAAGAGGATAGGGAAAGTGTTCCCTACTAGTACCAGAATATCTTCAAGGCAAAGAAGAACAAGTCTAAAAATTGGACTTTTCACTCAACGTGGCTTCTGTGCATTCAGCTTTAGTAATAGTCTTCATACTATTATTGCCCCAAGTAATTAATTTTAATCAAATCAATGCAAGTGTTGTGAATTTGATATGACTGGACAATATTCCCTGGTCGTTATGGTGGAATGGATGAATCTGATGAGATTAATATGGGTAATGGTAATTTAAGCGCCTTGAAATGAAATGACATTAGGTTATTGAAAATCATCTTGGATTAGGCAATTGGGAAATTAACAAATAAAAAATCGATGAAACTAATGAGATATGGTAAATTAAATTAATAAGACAGAGAAGACGTAGCATCTAAAGATGCTACAATATTGGCGAGACAAAATGATCAAGGAAAAAAGTTGTCAAGTAGTTTATAGTAAGCGGAACAGGGAGGACCCGCTGTATTTATTTTAAATTTATTGTGGGGAAGGCTGACCATGGGATGGACACTTCCGAATATGACTCAGAAAAGACAAAACTTAGTACCAGGGGAGGCACCCCAGAGAAGCGATGCTATCTCTTACTGCCAGCGGGAACGCCACTTATGGGGAGGGGGAGAAAACGTGTGAAGGGGCCGTAGCCACAATTGAACACGTGTGGAGGAAAGGGTCTGATTTGATGAACCAGACTGGGAACCAGGAGGAGACCAGCTGTTGGCAATGCGGTGGGAGGTATCCAAACATCCACGCTTGAAAGTGGTCCACCAAGTGAGACCAGAATCTGTGGACAGCTTCTGGGAGGGTGGAGGTGGAGCCTGCGATGTCATCTAAGACAATCGTGTGGATGGTCCACATGGCGATTGCAACCACCAAAGCACGGAGGGAGGGTGGAAGGGAGGAGGCCATTGATAGAGCAAACATATCTCTTGACAGACTGAAGGGATGCGTTTGATCCTGGCCCAGCAGACGTTGAACTTCGAACCATATCACTTTAGAGGTAAGGCACTTTTCCAGGCGGTGGAACAGCGTTCCATACTGGCCACACATGACACAGGATGAGTGTAAAGCATTAGAGCGCTCATCTGTACGATACACCCACCTTAGGCAGCGCCACACATGGGAGCGGACTTGAGGCTGAAACAGAGGATGGTGTATGGATTTCCGAATAGTTTTTGGGTCTCAATGGAATAAGGGATGTCCATCATGTCCAGGTAGTCCACCCTGGATAGGACATGGGGCCGAATGGGGATCACGCCATCCTGAATGGGTAGCCCCTGTACCTCATGTGTGAACTGAGGAGAGGGGCGGCCTTTTTGGGTTGTATGTCTGCTTATACGAATTCTCCACTCAGCACTCCGCATGGAGAGTAGGATTCGTTTGTAGTGGGTTTTAGTCCCGTGGGGACCTGTGGCCAATGTGTGTGATGCGAGGTATTTCATCAGGGAGTGGGGGTTTGATGGATTGTTGAGGCCCAAAGCGTGGGAGAAGTTGGAGCAGGCTGCGCGGGACCAGTGTTGAGAGGGGAGTGTCTGGGCGGTGACAGCCGCAATCCAGGTGCCCAAGATCTTGGCAGCATGGGCTTTGAAGTCAAGCAGGCCCATGCCACCATGATGATGAGGGCCAAACATGACCTCTAGCCGCACTGGTGGAGGGTGGCCTGACCAAAGCCATCCTTGCAGCAAGGCATACAAGGATTTGAAGAAGCTTGGGGAGAAGGGGATGGCGTGGGCTCCGAACCAGACTTTGGAGAGGAGCATAGAGTTGGCTAAAACAACCCTGCCAGTAAGGGAAGTAGGGTGGGCTTTGAGGGAGGCGATGCGCTTTGTCACATTGTCTAGAATACGGCACTCCATTACTGCTGACGCGTATCCGCCTGCCTCCATCCACACGCCCAGATGGCGTACTGGTCCTATGGTAGAGTGTGGCACAAAGGGAAGCACCAGTGGAGCGGTGTGTGTTGAGTTAGTAGGGCGAGGACGTGGGCGAGCAGATGGGCCGGGTTGGGAACTAATTGCTGGGGCCCAGCAGTTCTGAAACTGACCAAGGAGGATGATTTCAGTCTTTGAAGCGTTTAGTGCCGCGTTGCTTACCTGGGAATACTCCTGGATGAGAGCTTCAAGCGCGCGTGCATCTTGATTATTAGACACCCCAACCACACAATCATCTGTGAACGCCATTATCTTGACTGGGGCTTGGACTGGCACATGGACCCCAGTGAGTTGGGCATTCACATTTCACAGTAGTGGATCAAGGCTGAAGTTGTGTAAGAGTGGGCTGAGGGGGTCCCCTTGTTGCAAGCCCCTTTGAGGGCGGACTACTTTTGTTAGGAAGCCAGGGCCACGCACTGCCATTGTAGCAGATTCCGTGAGCAGCATTACCCAGTTGATGAAGCGAGGGGGTAGGCGGAATTGATGGAGGCAGGCCCTGAGGTATTCCCAATTTACTCTATCATTGGCCTTTTGTTGGTCCAAGAATACAAGTGCCCCAGAGGCTGTGGACTGACATACATTAGCCACAGAGTGCACGTTATCCCAAATCGACCTTCTGGGGTTGAAAATGAATTGTTCTGGGGAGATGGTGGCAGATGCTACAATCCCTAAACGGTTAGCCATGATTTTTGTTAAAATTTTTGTATCTGTTTTAGTTAAAGAAATGGAGCGCCAGTTGCTAAGTCTAGCTTATCCCCTTTCTTGAAGAGTGTGACAGTAAAGGCCTCATGTCCTCCTGGTAGGAGGCGCGTTTCCAACGGGCTTTGGTTAAGTGAGGCGAGCAGCAATGGGGATATATATTTGAAATATTTTTTGTAGAGCTCATATGGAATGCCATCTGGGCCTGAGCATTTTTGGTTTGGCGCACTGTGAATGGCTGTCCATAATTCGTTTGGAGTAATCAAATTCATTATTTCTGGGTATTGGATATGGTGTGGATGCAGGCTCAGTCAAGAAAATCTGCCACTTTGGCTGGCTGAATTGGATCAGATCGGTATAACTTGGAGTAATACTTTTGCATTTTGATTGCCACTTCAGCTAGTGTATCCGCGATGGAATCATCTTATCTTCGCACCTGTGTGCAGGCCACGCTCTGGCATGGGCAAAAAAAAATTAAAAAAATATGTGGTGCACTTGTCACCCTCTGTAATGCATTTGGCCCTGTACTGAACACAAACCTGATAGCTGTGTTATCTTTTGAGTGCGTTAAGGTGGGCGGCTGCCTCCACCCACTTCTGGCCCCATACAGAGCTGTATCCTGTAACTGGGATGTTGGACTCCAGGTGTGCCAACTCTGCCAGAGTGCATGAGATGATGGTCGATGTGGCTTGTGAGCGTCTGGAGGAGAGATGGCGATAGTGGTGGATGGTGTCATCTTTGAAAGTTGCCCATGTGGAAATGGGGTCCATGCAAAACGGTGCAACAAACTTTTTTGCCAAAGTTGCCTTTTCCACCCACGTGGAAAATCCTGGCAACGCCAGCTCAGGGGGGGGGCAGATTTTGCACCAATGTGGGGCCTTAGCAGCTGTGACAGGTAGGTGGTAGGTTAGTGAGACCAGCTGATGGTTGGAGAATTCCATTTTTGTTGTTTTGAAGTGGGAGATGTGGGGTTGGAATTTTGCCGGTGTTAGAATAAGGTCAATGCGGGTCATGGACCTTAATTGGCCATTGTGGATGTGGGGACGTGTCATATTTTCAAGCAGCGGGGCATGTTGTGGCAGCGCATCCATTAACCTGAGGGTGGCCTTTAGAACGTGTAGTTCTACGTGACCCTGGGGGGCGTGGGGTGAGGAAGGCCACCAGTCCTTTAATGTGTTTAGCCAACAATTCATGTCACCGACTAGGAAAGAGTCTGGGGGTAGCGGGAGGGATTTGACCAATGAGAAAAATTCCTGATGCTCGCATGCACCATTTGGAGCATAGATGTTGATGATTGCGTGCACTACGTCAGCCCACGAGAAAGTGACAACAAGCACTTGGCCATTTAGGAATGTTTCTGAAGCTAAAAATTTGAAAAAATTATTTTTCCAAATTAGCACCCCACAGTGCTTTGACTAAAAGAATAGGGATGGGAGGAGCATTGTTTTCCAAGCTTCCTCAGAACCTTGTGGACAGTGGGACTCCTGGATGGCCAGGATATCCACGGGTAAATTGTGTTGTAAAAACTCAGTTTCCTAGCCCGGGATGGGGAGGCCTTGAGTCCAGCGATATTCAATGTCCCTAAAGTGAAGGTTTCCCCCATCGCACCTTAGGTGTGAGGGGGTGGGCACCTGGGCCCACCAGCCTCTTCTAGATCCCTACGGGCCTTCACAGCAGTGCGGGTGTTAGCAGCAATGCTATCAGAGTTTTTGTTGATTTTTGCAGAAAGAGTCGCATTGGCTTTTGCCTTCACTTTTTGTTTTCCTGACGTTGGACGAATTTTTTGCAGTGCGGATGAGTTCAGTGCACCGTTGAGTGGGTCAAATTTTTTTTTTTCAGTTGGGATGGGTCCCAAGTTGGTTTCAACTGGAGCTTGGGTGCAATGATTGGGTGAGATCAAATCTCCCATCAGATCCTCAGATTGAGTGGCCTGCTCAGCATGGGCTTCCCAATCTGATTGGTTGATGGATTCCTGAGTTGCTTCCACCGCGAAGGTTTCCATGTCCTCCTGGCGTTGTGAGCGTGGGATAGCAGTGGTGGCTTTGGCCGCTTCCTTGGCCGTGGCCCTATGGGCCTGCTTGGCCTTCTTCCACTCCTGCGGGGAGATAGACTTTACCAGTAGGTAGCAGCCTTGTGCTCCCCACGGGAAAGCCTCTTTGGTGCTTGCGGTTGGTTTGTAATGCGCCTCTCCACTGGCCATAGCTGCTGGGGGTGCTCTTGGAATGTGATGCCCTCCTTGATGGGGCATGCATGCACCTTATGGATGAACGCATCACAGTGGGTGCAAATAGGGGGCGCGCTGTCCACGTTCACCTGGAATGGGTGGGTGGTATGCCCTGTGATATCAATAAAAGTGGAGTGTGGGATCTGGGTTAGGTCCTTCACGATCTCCTCAGTTGGGGTCAGAACTGCGATGGCTTTGCCAGTGCACAGGTGTGGCATCAGCGTGAAGCATTGCATTTTGAAAGAATGAAATTTACCATATATGGCAAGACCATCTTTCAGGTATTGTTCCAAAATGGCACGTTTTACTGTAGTAGGCAAAAAGTCAAATGTGAGGAAAATTTGGTTTGATTTTGTCCATCTGGTGAGTTTGGTTTTGACGACCCATTGCCCTTCAAGGAGGTTGACCTCTACGCGCACCACTGCAGCCTCGTCTGCTGCCTTTTTGCTTTCAAAACCTAGGTCCAGCCAACCGCATGACATGGAGTGAGGTGCAACGTACACCGCGGTCGGGAAAATTGTGTGCACATCTTAACAAAATTTTTCCTATAAGGCCGTTTTTTAGATGTCCAGAAACATGCGGACTCCAAATTCCACCGGCGAAAGTGGCTGGGAGTGTGGCGTGTTGATGTACTGGTTGCATCGTGCTTGCCATGCAAGTACCTCTGGGGAAATAGTGACTGCCAGTTTTTTAAAATTTTTGTCTATTCTGACAGATTCTCCGGGGCTTTTTTGAACGTTGGAGGCCGCGGGCCTTCCACCTGCTCTCTTACCTTGCTTGCCCAACTGCTCCCTGACATGGGCGCAGACTAATCTCCTCTGTGAGATTATCAAACTAGAATTAGTCTTGAATTGAATAGGTTGCAAAGTGATTGTAATGAGAAAAAAAAGTTACCCGCTGTATTTATTATATTTAATAAAAGAGAGTTTTAGGAGTAAGTGCTCCATATTTATTTAAAAAGTTTATTCTGTTGTTTTAAGGATGACGATCATCACATTGTTGGTCCTAATTGCTCAGTGGGTCAAACCCTGTACAAAAATCCTATGGCGTATCTCTTATAACTGCCAATTTATAACATCGGTACTCACTACAGGGGGCCCATTGATCAATTATAACATGATAAAGACTCAGTTGCGCTATGTTGCATCCTGCTGATCTTGATATAAATTTACACAACATGCTGGGCCAGTTGCCTATGCAGAGATGAAACTTGCATTGGAAGCTGTACTTAGAAAACAAGATGAGCTGCTCCAGGAGGTTTTCAGTGATAAACTGCCTCCGTTTGATCGTGAAGGAAATATCCATGGGTTCTTTAAGCAATTTGAAATTGTAATGGAAAGAGTCTCAGAGCGACATAAAGCAAAACTGTTGATTTCTACCTTAGATGTTAGAAGTGCTGATCAAGTCGGCCGTTACCTTTCTGGCAGTTCCATTACATACCAAGAAGTCAAAAAATGCTGCTGTGGATGTTTGGTGAAACTGCAAAGATGTCACAGCAGAAGGCTGAGTTTTTGACTATTGGGTTTCAGTGGAATGAGACTCTCACCGCGTTTTCTGAGCGATTTATGGCAGAGGCTCATGTGTTAATTGGGGCCAAAATCTATCCAAATCTGACATGTGTATTGCGATGACTTCTGCTGTGAAGTCATACCGTGAGCTATATAACGTTATGACCCCAATGTTGAATGAAGATGTACCTTTGTTTAAACTTGTTCAGTTTTTGCACCGTATATCAGCCAACTTACCTCCACCTAATACAGAGTGGAATCCTTCTGCTCCCACTGTTGAATCATCTTGCTTAGGAAACTTTATATGTCCAGTTCAGATTCCACCAAGTTACCCACAGCAGTTAAACTTCCGCCCCATACCTGTTTATTGTCACTGGCCCAACTATCTCCCTACCCCTGTTTCCACTTATCACGTCCAGCTCAACTCTCTACGCAGCTTGTTTCTCATTAATTGAGGATGTGGGCCCTATGGGGTCAGCTGTTTCAAATGCAGTCAACAGGGGCACATGGCTCAATGGTGCCCCAATCAACAGGTCTCTTGTGTACAGTCAGAACATTACTGCCAGGGAAAAGTCAGAGCGGAGTAGAGATGGGACTCTCTACCTCTGCTATATCAAACCCAAACGTCCCACCTGAACCCACCTTAGAATATTCAGAGGAAGCTCCCTTGCCCAATGAGTCAGTAAAATATCAGCAGCCTATTAGGGGGGGGGGTGAATATTTTGACACAAGTGCAGTCTGCAGCTATGGTGGGAGAGGGGTCTCAGTTGCAGGTCGAGCTAAATGCTTGCCAGATGTTTGACCAAAATTCACCTGAAAAGTTAGAACCCTCCTCTGATGCACCTTTCTTGCAAGCGGTAAGCATTGCTCTTCTAGTCAGCACTATTATCAAACAATACCTCAGAATTGGTGAAGGAATTGTGGGTTTTCTTGGAAACAGAGACGCCATAAATGTCCATGTCATAAACAGTCAAGATGCAGCTTACTCTGAATTTACTTACTGTGACCTGGTTGTAAATAAAATCCAAGTCTATGCCATCATAGATACCGGTGCCCCCATCAATATAGTCTCCACAAAGTTGGTGGCCAAATTATCATTAAAACTGGACGTGGACCACTGGGTGGTATACAGAACTGCTGGAGTGAACAACACGATCTCTGATGGAGCATTCAATGCGCTTCCATTGCGGACTGGTTCTATTGTTGTGGTAGCCCCAGATATAGTGTTACCAAATGGCAATTATGATCTGCTAATTGGAACTGCCTTCTTGTGACACTATGGGGCTGTTATTGATATGACAGACAAGACTTTTTAAATTTTGGGCCAGCGAATCCCAATTCACTTCACCTGTAGCGGAGTGCCAAATGATCTGATGCATATGGAGAATATCAATCTAGCTTATAGCGACGGAGAAATCCCAGTGCGCTACCATTGTTTAAAAGGCAAAACTCGGCCCTTCTGCAACAAATTTATGAATATCAAGGGCTGCCGCTCAGAGCTGCTGGACCTATATCTAATCCATCTGGGCATCAAGTTATAGTAAACACTGACTTGGTAATACAAGTTCCAGATGGACCCTATGGGGAAGTTATTGGGCCATATCAGCAGTCGCAGTTTGAGCCCCACGTGGCCCCAGGCATTATATTATCTGGGCAGTGGGAGATCAAAGTCTTACTTGCAAACCTACAAATGGTACCACTGCAAATCCGCCACCACCAAATAGTGGCATATAAGCACTTAATCCCCATTGAGGAGGTTCTTTTGGTCCATGAGTTTGGGTCACTGGAGGAATTTGGTCTACCTTGTGAACCACAGCTCAACATAATGGCTGTTGTATTGCGCGATGAATTAATGGGGTTGTAGGAACCATAGAAGGATAGGGCAACCGCTTTATTTTCAAAAATATAAAGAGATTTTACCATCGATGACCATGATTTAGGATTCACGTGGGGGTAGTTCATAGGGTGGACACTGGATATCACCCTTTTATCCAGTCAAGGCCAATCCGCCATTCTTGAATGGCGGAAGAAGTAGTAACTGAGGAGATGGACAAGCTATTAGAGCAAAGGATGCTTAAGCCATCAAAGAGTCCATGGGCTTCTCCCATTCTTATTATAAAAAAGGATGGAACTAACCATGTAGTAATTGACTGCTTAAAGCTCAACAGCATCACCAAAAAGGACTCATATCTCTTACTGAAGATTGATGACGCCTTGGATCAGCTAGGGGGAGCTTGTTTTTCAGCAATCGACCTGATCTCAGGCTACTGGCAAATCGAGTTGCCAGTGGCAGAACAGGAGAAATGCGCTATAATCATGTCCAAAGGTCTTTAACAACCAACCCAGATGTCACAAGGGCTGTGTAATGCCCCAGCTACATTTCAACGGGTGATGGACACTATTCTTGGGGACCTAAAGCTGTCATGCATCCTTGTATACCTCGATGACATTAATGTTTCCTCCTGAACCTTCTCTGAACACCTCGACCATTTAGAAGCAGTATTTCGCCAGCTCGCTGAGGACAACATTTAGATCAAACCTCAGAAATGCCATTTCTTTAAGAACCAGCTGGTGTACCTAGGGTTTGTGGTTGATGCCACAGGGATGAGACCTCAACCAGCTAAGGTGGAAGCTATTTGAAAAATGACTCCACCCAACAGCAAACGGGATATACAGTTGTTCTTGGGGATGGTTGGCTGGTACCAGTGCTTCACCCCTAACTTCAGCTGTACTGGGGGCCCACTATTCAAGTTATTAAAAAATACCATTTTTGAATGGACGGAATGGCAGCAACGCGCTTTTGATATGCTTCAAACTGGCACTGACCAGTGTGACGGTGTTACACTATCCCAATTTTAAAAAAGAGTTTATTGTTCAGACAGATGTGTCCCTTTCCGCTGTGGGGCCAGTCCTATCCCAAATTGACGAGGAAGGAGAAGAGCACCCTGTAGCGTATCGCAGTTATATCTTGAACAGCCATGAGCGCAATTATACTGTAACTTAGTAGGAGTGCTTATTAGTGATCTATGCCTATAAGCAATTTTGGATATATTTACATGGAGTAAAATCCAAAGTTGTAATGGATCATGCCTCGCTACGATGGTTACAAAACCTTAAAGAACTGGAAGGGCGTCTGGCCCAATGGGCTCTCAAATTGCAGGCATATAAATTCAAAATTCTTCATCAACCTAGAGCAAAACACCAGAATGTCAATTGTTTATCGAGATCACCCATGATTGCAGTTATGGTGGATTTGAGTGATATTGTGCTTGATAAGATTCTTAGTGGAAAGTACAACGATGAAACGCCCCCAGTCATCAAGGTATTGGATGGAATAAGGGCCAATACGTTCTAGAAAAATGGGGAATTGTATAAGCGGATAGGGGACACTACCATGAATAGCCCAAGACCTTCCGCCTTCCCAACTATTATTATGAGCACACACCAAGCGGTGGGACATGGTGGAGTATGTAAGACCATGAAATTATTGTGGCCTCAGTATTACTGGGAAAGCATGAACTTCGACGTACCTGATATTATATCCTCCTGTCACCAGTGCCATTTGGAAAAGCCGTTCCACCAGAAGACTTCATACCATTTAGTGAAGCCGCACTTCACCTGGCACACCATTTCAATTGATGTTGTGGGTCCCTTGCCAACTGGGGCAAACTAGTCCAAATACATCCTGGTAGCAATTGACCACTTAACCGGGTGGGTTGAGGCGTGACCTATACGAATCTTAGGGGCTCTATTTGTGGACAAGTTTTTTATGGAGTTTATAATTCAGCGACATGGTTGTCCCCAGTTCATCTTTACTAACAAATGAGACGAACTTCACTTCACACATTCTACCTAAGCTTAATGAGCTGATGGTCATCTGCAGGGTTCTAACAACTCCATATCACCCCAATTCCAATAAAATGATTGAACGGGTTAATGGGACCCTGGTGAACATACTCCAGAAGTTGGTAACTGATAGGCCCTCTGATTGAAGTACCCTTCTTTCTACTTCGGTGTTTGCCTACAACATTAGCTACCATTCTGCCATGGGCAAAGCCCATTCCAATTGCTTTACAGATGGCACCCCGCTCTGCCCGCCCTCCTATATGCCTGTGTAGAGGACTCTGGCGGAATGAATCTGCAACATTATTTGATCATCCTAACAAATATGCTGCTAAAACTATAAACCAAAGTGTACTCATTCAGTTTAGCCAAGAAAATCAAAAGCCAGGCTGACCATCAGGTACGGCGGAGTGTCCTAGCACAGTTAAAAGATGGAGACATGGTCCTATTCCACGACAGCATGGGTTTAGCTGGAAACACAAGTTGGCCAGTATCTAGATTGGGCCATTCGAGGTCATTGAGAAGACAGGTATAGATGTATATATTATCAAGGACACCGCTAGCAGTCAGATCATCAACCTAGTGCATGCATAGTTCCTCTGAGCATATAAGAAATAGGAGCTTCATCGTCCAGTCAAGGAGGGGGTAATGTCATGAATACAATATGACTGGATGATAAGCCCTAGGTCATTATGGTGGAATGGATGAATCCATTGAGATTGATATGAGTAATGGTAATTTGAGCGCCTCAAAATGAGGCGATATTTGGGTTATTGGGAAATCATCTTGGATTTTGCGCTTAGAAAATTAACTAATAAAGAATTGATGAAACCAATGAGATATGGCAAATTAAATTACTAAGCCATAAAAGCGGTAGCTTCTGAAGGTGCTACAATATAGGTGAGACAAGATGATCAAGGAAAAAATTGTTAAGTAGTTTAGAGTAAGCGGAACAGGGAGGACCCGCTGTATTTACTATATTTAATAAAAGAGAGTTGTGGGAGCAAGTGCTCCTTATTTATTTAAAAAGTTTATTCTGTTGTTTTAAGGATAATGATCATCACATTTTCAGTCCTAATTGCTCAGTGGGTCAAACCCTGTGCAAAAATCCTACAGCGTATCTCTTATATACTGCCAATTTTATAACAGCAAGTATCCAAGTCTGTGCAGTTGAAATCATGACGCAGAGGCGAGCAACCATCAAGCACCCAGATTTTAAAACCAGTAGTAATTGACCATTCACATGGGTGGCAACTGATACCTCCTCCAAGGTAGACCCTACGCATATGATAGCCAATTTGTGATGAGGATATCTGGCGGAGGTTTTGTTGGAACATCCATGCAAGCTGAGATGCAGTAACTTTCAGAACTTTGGATAGGGATCAAAACACATGGGCGTAATTCGTGGCAGCCCTTCTCCCTTGGTTTTAAGCCAAGAGCATACCAAGAAGCATCCTGAGAATCATTTAGGGTGGCTTCTCTTTTTACCAGGTGAAGGCATTTTTCAAAGTTATAAGGGAGGACTGGCTAGGTTTTTAACAGGTTAGTAAACAGTACTAAAAGATCTTTAGAAGGGCTTTTAACACTTGAGCAATCTGGAGGGACACTGTGGGGCTCCCCCTGAGGCTACAGTCAGGCACGCCTGCAGCTTCACACAGAAGAAGGTCACATTAATCACGCTTATCCCTCCCACGGTTAAAGCCTGTCAAAGATCAGGTGTGGCAGAGGATGTGTAACAGGAGCTTATGGTAGCCAATGAGAGGAGAATAGATGAGAGGATTCCCTCATCAGGAACATGATGGGTATTACAACCTTGAAGAGAGTAGTAGTGTGCTTATACCAAGAAGGTAAGGCTTTATCAAGGGGATTGTTGAATTTGGGTGTCTGCTTCAGAGGGCTGGTTCTTCTTTGAGGGTGGGATGTGGTTTCTGAGCGTCTATTGTGTGAGGACAATAGACAGGATGGTGATTTTAATTTATAATATAGTTTTTTGGTAATACTTTAATTGTCTACCCTGTCATTTCACTTGGATGATGGCACGCTGCCCTGATCCTACTGATCCCAAGTAAAAATCAACTTTAATATAAAATAAAATAATAAAGCAAAAAGTTTATAAGATAGGTTAGAACTTAATCCAGAAGTTAAAAAATATTTTATTAGTGTAAATGCAAGTGTTATTTATAGGGTTCGATGTTAACCACATCTTACCCATGACACCTTACTTTCAGTGACCCTTGACCACGTAAAAAGTTTGTAATAATGTCTACAAATACTTCTACTCAGGGCATAATGCTCAGCCTCAGAGTTGGAGTAAATACCATCATCATCCTTAAGATGGCATTTCGTCATACCTTCAAAATAGCTGAACTGATTCATTTTCACATGCAATTGGCAGCACATACCAAGGCGATTCATATCACTAATTAGTAATTAATTTGATCAAAACTTGACCAACATTAAAATCTAGTTTTGACATAGACCAACAAAGCCCACGTGCCTGAGTCATTAAGTCAAAACTTAATTTAAGTCTGACCTAACCAACAAAGCCCTTGAGCCCATGTCATCATAGTTGAATATAACTAAGTGAAATTGCTAGCCGCGGATTCTAAGCTTTGAATAAGCTTAGAATATACCTGGTCCAAAATCTCTAATATCTGATATTATCCAAAATAAGTTTCTAAACAGCTAACCTTATTATGTCCCTATTGAATATCCGATGATTAGGTCCAGTCAATTACTCAACACTTCCCCCACCTTGACTGGATATAAGTGGTGGGTACCCTTCTTCTTGGTTCACAATGTCTGTCTTTTCGCGCTCCTTCAAGTACAAATGTTAACTCAATAGCCTTTCCGCCTTAGACTGATGAGCCTTCCTAAAGCTAAGCAAGTTCATATGGCGAGCTATTGTCAACTTGGGCATGTTGCCCATGGTTCCTCAAGCTGGGTCAACCAGCTACACTTCAACTATACTAGAAAGTTTGGTTTTGCAATTCATTGTGATAGCACCAATTGATCAACCCAAACAAGCCTCCATGGCTTCAGGTGCAATCAGTTGAACATCCTGATGGGTTGAGCGGGATCCCCTTTGACATATTTAGTCTCTCTTTGGCCTTCAGAAGCCATTCAGTCCAAAGAAACCCTGATCCAAAATCAATTTGCTTCAGATGGGGATCTTCTTCTGGACTTCTTTTTTCACTTTTTAACATCTTCCCTTTGAAAAGTCTTACTTCCTCTCTTTGTGTGGGCAGCGTGGCTTCGTTGGGTCTTGAGCTTGACTTGATGTTGGAGCTCATGAATGCCTACTTTCATCTGTACTTGCAACCAGTCCTGAGGTTGCCGCTTACAATATCTTTGAGGCCAACCAGGCCCTTATTTTTGCTAACTCTGTTGCTAGGATTTGGTGTGAAACCATTTCTGGTTCATACCAATTTTCATGTTGCGTTGGGCCTCAAGACTCGGGTTTCAAAGGATTGGCGCATTCTGGTGCTATACCAAGCCCTTTGTAAGAGCTTAGCTAAGGGGCTTCCTGAGAAGTTTGTCCCCCATATGGCTCTTTTAGGTGCGTGAGTTTGCTTCCCTCCTTTGTCGCTCCCCACCAATACCATGCCTGACATGTGTAAGGTATTAGATGAGGCCCATTCCCAAATGTTTCGCGTGAAGGAGTTCTTCCCCTCCGTTTACCCTTGCCTTGAGAGTCTTCTTGCCTATTGTGTCTTCCTTTTGGTGGCATTTACTCCAGAGTCAAATCTCTCCCGCTTATTCTGAAGTACCTACCAATGGACTTTCCCTTTAGTTTGATGGCCTTTCCTAAACTGACAGGGCCAGTGTGCCTGGTGCTGAGCTTTATTGGGCTTGGCACATCTCCGCCAGGGTCTAGATAGTCAGGATTTGTATTAAATTCGCCTCTCTCCAGTTCCATTGCGCTCTCCTCCCCTACCAATGAGGGGGAACCTAGTTCTAATGCCAGTGAGGCATCACCAAAATAAACTCTACGGCTTGCAATTATTATTCTTTTTTTACTTTTTATTATTTTATTATTTTTTATTTTAAATATATTTTATATTATTATTCTTTATGATATGGATGAAGGAACTTAGCGTGTACTCAATTTACAACCCAGCCGCCTTAGTCCTTAGTGGTGTATACATCTTCAGAAGATTTCTCCAAAATGATAAATGAACCCTTCCAGAGAGAGGCTAGTTTGTGTGCGCGGCCTGCGCTATGAGCGTCACATTATACTACTAAATCTCCTTCATTAAACTTATTCACTGTAGCCCATTTGGCATCATCATAGCTCTTCTGAATAGTTTTTGACTATTTGCATTTTTGATAAGCTTCCTATTGCAACTTGATTAGGGTCTTCACCAGTTGCTTGACATAGTTATTTGGGTTAATTGCATCAGGTGAACTGAGTACTGAGTATAATAATGGAGGTAGAGCGGGCTGTCTACCATACAAAAGTCAAAACTGAGAGTGACCTGTGTTGCTGTGGTGTCCAATATTGTATGCAAACACAGTTGCACTAATTGAATATGTCCATTGCAAAGGCGCCAAGGCTGCGTTTTTGCGTAAAATGCTGACTAAAGTGACATTCACTCGCTCTACCATACCATTAGTCTCAGGATGGTATGGTGTTGACAACACTCCTTTGATAGACATCAACTCATTTAGCTGTTGTACCATTTGGGCAGTAAAATTCGTGCCATTGTCTGTCAATATCTTCTGCGGCATCCGTGCTTATAGATAATATTCTCCTTAATGAATTTGGCAGTAGTTAGGGCCCCAACGTCTCAAATTTCTTTCACTTCAACCCATTTTGTTAGATGGTTGATAAAACAATTATGTATTTGTTGCCTAGGCTACTCACTGGCAAAGGGCCAATTACATCAATTGACATGGTATGCCAGGCCCAGTCAGGTTTGATCAGCTGATATTTCACATCTGACTTCGTAGGTTTTGCGATTTGGCATGAATGACATTTCTTGAGCACGTCTTGGATATCAAATCGCATGGAATCCCAATATTGACTGGCTCAAATTAATTCTAGCGTCTTACTCATTCCCCCATGTCTGACAGCCTTGTGTGCTTGTGTAATAATCTCCATTCAGTCGAAAGGTTTTGGGAAGATTTGACGTTATCCATCAGGCTTAAGTTTGTATAGAATTCCATTTCAATATTTGATATCAATTAATGATTTCTCAATCACCTTTTGAACTTTGGGTGGTTCATCTCCATACATTTGGTAATCATTTTTTCATGAAGCTCATCGGCCAAATTGCTCAGGACAGCTACAATGGGAAGTTGCAATAGTCCATCTGAATTTTGATAGGCCACTCCAGCTCTATGAATAATTTTATAATCGTACAAATGTAATTTCAGAGCTCAGCGGGCTAACCATCCTTCAGGTTCCTTGAGATTGTGGAGCCATTGTAATGAGCTGTGATCTGTTACTACTTGAAATTTGGTGCTGTGAATGTGAGCCCAAAATTGTTTACAAGCATAGATGACAGCCAGGCATTCTCTTTCAGTCACCATGTAATTATGCTCATGCTTATTCAGCGTCCTGCTGCAATAAGCAACTGGATGCTCCTCGCCATCATCCTCAATCTGCAATAGCACACCACCAATTGCAGTCAACGAGGCATCAGTTTGTATGATAAAAGGCTTGCTGAAATTGGGATATTGGAGGATAGGCGCTGAGCTCATTTTGTTTTTCAAAGCCTCAAAGGCTTGTTGGCATTCCTCTGCCCAGCAAAAATGAACTCCTCCTTGTAGCAAGTGGAATAGAGGCTTGGCAATCTTCGCGAACCCTTCCACAAATCTTTGATAGTATCCTCTTATGCCTAAGAACACTTGGACATCTCTCATACTCGTCAGAGGTTGCATTTTGTTAATCGCCTCCACCTTTTGAGGCTGAGGCCACAAGCCCTTGGAATCAATGATGAACCTGAGGTATTCCAATTGTTTTTTAAAGAATTGGCATTTTCTAGGTTTTATCTTCAGATTGGCCTTCAACAGATGTTCGAACACTTGCTTGAGGTGCTCCAGATGTTTGGAAAATGTTCGCAAAAAGACATTGATGTCATCCAGGTACACCAGAACGTAGGACAATTTAAGGTCCCCCAAGATCATGTCCATTGTGCACTGAAAGGTTGCCGGAGCATTACACAGCCCCTGGGGCATGCGTGTCAGTTGAAAAAGCCCTTGAGCAGCAATCATCACGCACTTTTCCTGCTCCTCTGGTGGCAACTCGATTTGCCAATATCCAGAGATGAGGTCCATTGCAGTAAAGTACTTCGCCCCTCCCAGACAGTCCAGACCATCCTCAATTCTGGGCAACGGATACAGATACTTTTTTGTAATGGCATTGAGGCATTGGTAATCAATCACAACTTGATTGCTGCCATCTTTCTTCTTTACAATTAAAACAGGGCTGGCCCAAAGGCTTTTGGAAGGCACTATCATTCCGCTTTTAAGCAATTTGTCTAAATCTTCACTGACTATTTCATTACTGGCTCTGGGGCACTGAATTGACCTCATTCTAATAGGCATATGATCCCTGGTATCCACAAAATTCTGAACTCCTTTTGCACAACCTAAATCTTAGTCATCTTTAGCAAAAATTTCAGAGTATCGTTCAAACAACTCTAGTGCTTCATCCTTCTGTTGTTCCAATAATCCGGTGAACGATTCTCAGGGTATTACTGCATGTGCCCTGATGGCTTAGGTTGGTAAGCTGAACTTAGATAAATCACCAAATTTGACAGCTGATAATAACTCATCCCTCGGAAGTAGATGCACAAAAGCGACTACTTGAAATTTCTTGACCTTAATATTTCAGCTGGTCAAATTTTCTAGTAAGACATCAATCTCTCTGTGCCCCAGTATAAGTATTCCAGGCGCCACACTAGGTTCCATTGGAGAATGATGCCACGGGGTACGACCTCCCCATACAGTTCTTCTGGAATATCCAGTGTAGTCCCAGTTCTCATAACCAGTTGATGGCCTGGAGCTATTGTCACATCCTTATTCACACATAGAGGTATTCCTCAATTTTTGTTTATGGCATTTGGCATGGGGCGGCTTCAATTCCCCGCTGAATATACCCTACTGGTATTATCCCATCGGCATAAGATATATTGATAAAATTCCTACAATGACTTATAGGCTTCATATCGTTGTAATAGTAATGAATTGGAAGCGATTGGCCCAATATTGTCAAGATGTTTTTTTTAAAATTTCATGAGATCCCATAGGTCCTTAAAAAACTAGTTCCAATTGATATGTCATAATTGGCGTTTGGAAGCACTATTGCAGGTGCAGCTACTACCAAAGCTCCAAATCGTAGTGGCAAAGCGCTGTAAGCTCCTTCACTCTTAGTGATGTTAAGGCCTGTGCTCCCATATTCTTGATGATGGTCAATATCTGGAGCTATTTTCAGTTTCTTAACCAGCTTCGTGGAAACAATGTTTACAGGTGTCCACTATCAACAATAGCTACAACTTTAACCTTGTTGACCAGAATATCCACATAAGTGCACTCAGAGTAATAAGAATCAATAGAGTTTACTAAGTGGATATGGGAAGAATCCAGGGAGTTAAGAGTGTGCTTCAGAGTATTCCTAATACTGGGACATTCATTGATGAATGTGTCAATTGGCATTGCTATATTGGCCCCTTTCAGGCTTGGGTTATCTGCTGCATTGCTCATCCCGTCAGCTGGAATATTCTCAAGTATTTGTTGCACATAGGGTATAGCGACTACCTTAGAGGCTTTAGGTATGACAACCTTACACTGGGAGCGAGTTACCGCATGTACATTTTAGAAATCTTCATTTGATACTAAAATAGAATCAATTTCATTGTCTAACAAGGCCCTGTGGGCATTGTTTTCTTGTCAATTGGGTGGGACTAGTGTCTTAAGCACAATAGAGCGTCCCACATCTATTGTGCTTGTTCTTTTCCCTCCTCTTGCATGGTGTCAGGAAGAACTATGTTGACATTTCACTGACGGCATTGAGAAGCATAGGACCTTTACAATGGCAATTAAAGCAAGTAATTTCACTCACTGGCCATGAGGCTCTTGCATTCAAGTTTTGCTCACTTCTTATAGGCGGATTACTGTCAATCTTCTTATTTGGTTTCAAAGGGCTTTACAGCAAAGGCAGCAGTTCCCAATTTGTAACCAGTATTAGGAGGGCCATAATTTTTTGAGCATCTGCGCAAGTAGTCAACCAATTCAGATGTCACAATGTTTTGCACAAAAGCAGGCAATAGGGTGCTTGATAGATTAGGGTAAGGTTCTACTGCATGTTCTAGTGAAATCTTAGCGTCAAAATCAACCATAGCCCGTGCGCCTAAGAGAACCTGAGCTTTGCAATAGAATCAATCCACAAATTCATCAATTGCTTCCTTTTTTTAAAGCTGATGTTCATAAACTTGGATTTTATGGTTGACATCCATTCTGGACCTCCAAATTCATGAAGCACGGCCTCCTTGACTTTAGCATATGTTGGATTTTTGTTAATGTGAGACATAATCAACTCAATGCTCCACTCATCCAAGCAGTTAATTATGGTGGCTGCTTTGTTGTGGTCGCTGGCCCCATGCATGGTCATTTCAAAACGTTTGACAAATGTGGTCATACTTCCATTCTTGTCAAAGGCTGGCAGGTTTGCTGGTTTATAATTATCGCTTCCCCATTCCTAGTTATCACGATTATTTCTAGGTTGAAGAGAGCCAGGCGTTCTAGGGCGTTGGGGCATTGTATCCCAGTTTGAGGCGCTAGGGTTGGCCAAAGCAATCATATTACTAGGCAGTTGTTGACGTGGCCCAGCATCCATTTCAGTAGCTATTTCTGAAGCTTCGTCCTCATAATATTTGGAAGAATTTCCAGTCAAGTGGGTTGTAGCACACTGACAACGCCCATCATCCAGAGCTTGAATTTGCTTGTTGATTTTGTTTTCCTAATTGACATGATTTTGGTTCTTAATTTTAATTTTGCAATTTCCTCATTCAGGCTAGTAGTTTGTAGCTGCAAGGTGGAAATCACTTGGTTCTTTTTTTATGGCCTTCTTGCACTAATTTAATTCTCCATGAAAATTATTGTTTGACTCATTAATAATATTAATATCATCATTGAGATTATTGATCTGTAGATTAAGACAATCAATAGAGTCTCGATTTTTTTCATTTTCACCTGTTGGTCCTCAAATTGTGTTTGCTAGTAATTGATTTTTCTGGTGTATTCATCCTTCATCTGCAAATTTTTATGCTCAGGCATCAATACTGGTCACGAAATTCATCATTATGGTTTAACTGTGCCTCTTGGGCTTTGTGATTAAGCCTCATGGACTCTGAAGCATTAATAGAAGTCTGAGTGATATTGCTGACCCAAGATTCAGTGACTCCTCTTTCTTCTAAGAAATTTTCAAAGATAGGATGCAATCTGCCATTTAGCTCTTGTGCTAATACTGCTACCCGGTCATTAGCCCAAGTGGCTAAGTTGTGATTTGCCTCCAAACTCAAATGGACCTCAGTGAAGTTGGCTTCCAATCGCTCATTTAGAATTTGGCCCACCTGGCTGGAGCTGTGAGAGAAGTTCACTAACTCAGTAATGGCTGCATGATAGTGGGCGATTGTCATCTGAGAATTTCTAGAGGTGGGATGTACGAATTCAATTAAGTATTGGGTGATATTATCTATCCCAATTAAATTGTTTTGGATCTGAGCAACACTTAATTGATGATGAGCAAGATATCTCATTCACAACACATCTTGCTGTCATTGGTGGTAAAAAGGGTTGCTACTATTGTCTGCGGGCCCTTGTCCTAATTGATACCCTCTTAACAACTGCTGCTTGAGATGTTCCAGCTCTTCCGGTGAAATGGGATTGTCAGGATAGGTAATAATGGGTACTTCTTTCCAATTAATCTGGGACACAGTCATTTCAGTGTTCCCATTGGGGCCAGCGATAGTTCTGAATAATTGATTGGGATTGCTACCCTGTTCAGCGCGATCACCATCTGTGGTCCCAGCCATGAGCACTACTTGTTAAATTTGGGTGTCTGCTTCAGAGGGATGGTTCTTCTTTGAGGGTGGGATGTGGTTTAAAGCGTCTATTGTGTGAGGAAAATAGACAGAATGATGAATTTAAATTTATGATATAGCTTTTTGGTAATACTTTAATTGTATACCTGGTCATATCACTTGGATGATGGCATGCTGCCCTGATCCTACTGATCCCAATTGAAATTAACTTTAATATAAAATAAAATAATAAATCAAAAAGTTAGTAAGATAAATTATAACCTTAATCCAGAAGTTAAAGGATTTTTTATGAGTGTAAATGCAAGGGTTATTTATAGGGTTCGATGTTAACCACATCTTATCTATGATGCCTTACTTTCAGTGTCCCTTGGCAACGTAAAAAGTTTGTAATGATGTCTACAAATAATTTGACTCAGGGCATCATAATCAGCCTCAGAGTCAGAGTAAATACCATCATCATCCTTGAGATGGCGTTTTGTCATACCTTCAAAATAGCTGAACTGATTCACTTTCACATGCAATTGGCAGCACATACCAAAGCGATTCATATCACTAATTAGTAATTAATTTGATTGAAAACTTGACCAACATTAAAAACTAATTTTGACATAGACCAACAAAGCCCACATGCCCAAGTCATTAAATCAAAACTTAAATTTAAGTTTGACCTAACCAACAAAGCCCTTAAGCCCATGTCATCATAGTCAAATATAATTAAGTGAAATCACTAGGCCGCAGATTCTAAGCTTTGCATAAGCTTAGAATATACCTGGTCCATAATCGCTAATATCTGATATGATCCATAATAAGTTTCTAAACAGCTAATCACATTATGTCCCTATCGAATATCTGACAATTAGGTCCAGTCAATTACTCAACAGGGTTTCTCCATCACATTCTAAAATATGGAGATGAAATTAAAATAACTTTGACTAATGTGACAGATGGGGTCTTTCTTTTTTAGCACTAATTGTGCCCATCCCAAAAAGGGGAGCCGCCACACATCTTTATTTGCAAATGGGACAAAATGGGAGTATTGGAAAATGAAAAATCCTTAATATGGCACCTCAGATAACAGCCTAGGAAGCAATTTAGAAGGAGAGAAAGCTTTGGGGAAACTTTTTTCCAGCGCCTGCTTTATTTGGTGGACCATGGTGGACAACATTGGGTTAGGAGCATCAACGACATGAGGCATAAGGAGGTTAATTGGGTTTTCTTCATATATAAGGCAAGAAGTGTCCATTGGCTCACCATATTGAGCAAGTTGATGCTTAACGAAAGTGATGAGAGCAGGCACACAAGTGAATGACTTGATGCACCGGCAGGTTTCAGGATAATTGGGGTTAAGAAGAGAAGTTTTTGGTTATGATGCTAGCGTAGCTTGCACCAAAAGCAAGATCCTCAATTTCATACTTTGCATCTTCCTCAAAATAGTGGGGAAAATTGGGGATAGGAATAACCTCTACAAGGGGCTCCATTGCCCCATGAAGTCGCTGGCAAAAAAGGGTGTTGGCAGGGGCAGCTACAACCTCAACTGCCATTTTATTGATACTTTGTAAATTAGAAAACCGTTTTTAGGGTAAAAAAGTGAAGATGAAAATTGGGAGGGTCAACAAAGAACTATTCCAAAGCAATATATGGTTTCACATGGTACAGCTGTTTGTCCTCATCAATCCATTTGAGAGCCTTGAATGGATTAGATTCAGTCAGCACTGGGCCAGCCACTAGTATTGGGGCAGTGGCAGGAGCTGATTGGCCATTAGCTGTTGACCATGGCAGCTCAGCTGAAACTGATTCAGCCATCAACTCAGGATTCTGTAATCAGTCAAATTGTTTAATTTTTTTATTTTTATTAAAATTTGATTGGCTGCCACCTTAAAAGTGGCGCCAAAATTGCTGAGGTTGGGGGTGGGAGGATTGATCCCCATTCAAAAAATTGGGCTGAACCAGCCGCCAACCTGACGCCAGAGGGAGGAGCGTTGGAAGTGGCAGAGGCAGAAGCTGTAGGGCACTTGAGCTTTGAGTGATCAAGCTCAAAGAACAAGGGGCAAATGGTGCAGCTGTTCTCAATGCACGCCCAGAATGGGTGACCAGGGGAATATCTAATCACTTTGTGAGGGGAAATTGGAAGGTGGGTGTCATGATGGAATGGGAATATCATCATAAAGACATGAAGCCCTGCCAAACAATCTGCTCCATTTGTAACCACAAATTGCAACACAGGATCTGCGCCATAATTGGCCAAACCCTCCATGAGCTCATTGTCAGGTATCCCCAAGATGCACTCACTGGTGCTAACGCTGGGGAACCCAACAAGTAGGCTGACTGCAAGGGGCTGGCGTCAGCCAAGAAAACAGGGGTGGCTCCAGACGCAATAATGGACGAGACTCCATTCATTTAGATAAATTAAACTTAATAAAAATATAAGATGGGATAGATCTTAGGAACGGAAGTATTTTGTTAGAATACTAATCAGGGATTTATATAGAGTATTTTGGGACATGTGCCTGAAGGAGCATCGTGGCCCCGTCCAAGTAGGGTTTCTCCTGGCCTTCTGGATTGCCCACTATTCTGACCCTTACTTGGATCAAGCCACCCTCGTGACCAGGTCAGGTGATATCCCAGGTCACATATCCTAAGGGAAGGGAATGTACCATTTCCTCAAATTTAGGGTAATCTATTAAGTGCCAAATTTGATATAATTGTAGATTTGACTCTTATCATTGAATATAATAATCCGTTTAGGATTTACACCCCTTGAATGGGGATTTCGATCCTTCCCCTGGACAAGTCCACACCTAACCCAGGGAGAAGCATGACAGAGCCCCCTCCAAGCCTTGGACTAGGGGAGAGAGTTGTGTCCTGAGGGTCAGAGGACTCAAGTTTGGGGGTGTACAGAGCCTCAGGCGAAATACAGACCAGGCCAGTGATAGTGCTTGGTGTGGTTAGGGTTTGAAGCCAGACAAAAACATCAGCTAAGGCCCTTATAGTTGACTCAGAGGTCTCAGGTGTGAATAGGGTTTGAAGCCAGACAAATTCATCAGCTAAGGCCCTCATAGTAAATTCAGATTGCTTTTGGGAAAGGTGGCTTCAAGCTCCTTGATCCGCGATCCTTTGCTATCTGAGCAATTATGATTTTTCATAATGATTAGCTTCAAGCTGCCATTTGGTTTTGAGGCTGGTTAACTCCAGTTAAGCTGTGAGTTGTCAATGGTAAGCATTTTGATCCGGTCTGTCTTGTCCAGGATTTCTGACTACAGGCTGACCAGCAGCCTTCGTTCCTTCATGATTTCCAACTTGGAGGCTGTCAACTCTGCCTCCATCTGAGCCATGTGTTCATACGTCTCCTGCACCATCTTGGCCATGTGGACTTCAGTCTCTTCAATTTTTTGGTTCATTTTGGTTGCCATTCAAACCTGGCATCTTGCAATCATCTTATCCGCCAGCAGATTCAGGTAAGGCTCAGGGAAAAGGTCATTGACAGTGGGTAGTGTGGGCGAGTGACCCCACGAGCTTGGAGGATGACCAGGTGACAGTAGGGCATGGCCCCCTGAAGGTTCTGATAGGGGGGCCTCTTTGAGCGATGCTGAGTTACCGTCTCAGGATTAGGGTGAGCAAATCTCACTCGTGACTGAAAGTGAACCATGTGACAAGGTTTGAGAGGAAAATGTGAGGTGGGCTGGAAGGATGGCAGCAGTAGTGGAGGTGATGTCAGCCAGTTTCTTGGGCTTTGCTTCTTTGGGACTCTCATCTTCATTGAGATTGGCGCTATCTCAATTGGAGAGTTATACTGGGTAATCTAAATTATTTATCTAATAATATTTGGCCCAATCTTGGGAGGGGCGCTGTCAAAATTGGAAAGCGGTAGCATTGCCAGAAAGGAGTTATTGAGCTCCACTTTTTCTTGACTCTAATCTTTGTTGGGATTGGCGATATCCCAATTTAGGAGTCAAACTGTGCATTCTGGATTTCTAGTTCTAGTAGTTTGAGGCCCAATCTTGAGAAAGGCGTTGTCAAAGTTGGAAAGCACTAGCATTGTCAGAAAAGAGACATCGAGCCTATTCTCAATGGTGCAGAGGTAAGTCCCAGGTATTTTTCCTGGCATTTGAATTGCTTTGTCACACCAATTAAGTTTTAGGCTTCCTGCATAATTTTGAAGCTTGTAAAGATTAGAAATTGATTCTTGACTTGTCCCAACTTTGAACGGAGGGTTTCAGTTTATATTATCTAAATATTATAGTTATTACTAAAATTAATTATTTTTATTGAAACTTAGGCACTCGGGGGTTGGGACCATCTAGTACTAAAAAAAGAAACTTAGGCACTCGGATCATTTTGATTTTCACTTTTTGACCAAAGGATGAGTTGTAGCTTGGCCAATTTTTTCTGGGTTTTGTCCAAAGATGAAAGGTTTTTGAACATGACCCTTTCATCACAGTAGACAGGTCCCAGCGCTAATAGTCATACCGCTGGGTGATGTTTCTAAAGGCTTCCTCTCTCCAAGCATCCCACATCCTTTAGAACTGCAATGCTTGGTCCCTGTAATAATTTATTGCCTTCAATAATCTTTTTAATTTATAATGATAGAATTTTGGCTCAAGTTCATCGTTTTTGAATTCTTTAGGCATTCTTAACAGGTCCAGCATGTGTTTCAGCTGACAGGGAGCTTGGAAGTGAACAAAGTCTTTGGGGGCACACTTGAAGAACTTCCTTGGGAATTTGGACCCAACTGTGGTTGGGTCTTGGCCATTCCATTGGAGGTAAGTGAGAAGATCGGCGTCCAGCGTGCTCATGGTGTTTTCATTATTGTCCAAGGTTAAGGGTAGCACCTCAGGGCGCGCCAGGGAGAGCCCCCTGTAGTGAGAACTAGTTGTCAGGTTTCCCCAAGATGCGCTCACTGGTAATACCACTGGTTAACCCAACAAGTAGGCTGACTGCAAGGAGCTGGCGTCAGCCAAGAAGACAGGGGCGGCTCCAGACGTGACAGTGGATGAGACTCCATTCATTTAGATAAATTAAACTTAACAAAAATATAAGATGGAATAAATCTTAGGAATGGAAGTATTTTATTAGAATAGTAATTAGGGATTTATAGAGTATTTTGGGACAGTGCCTGAAGGATCATTGTGGCCCCGTCCAAGTAGGGTTTCTCCTAGCCTTCTGGATTGCTCACTATTCTAACCCTTACTTTGATCAAGCCACCCTCGTGACCAGGTCAGGTGATATCCCAAGTCACATGTCCTAAGGGAAGAGAATATACATACTCCAAATTTTGGGGTAATTTATACCAAGTGCCAAATTCAATATAATTGTATATTAAACTCTTATCATTGAATCTAATAATCTGTTCAGGATTTACACCCCTTGAATGGGGATGTCAATCCTTCCCCTGGATAAGGCTTACACCTAACCCAGGGAAAATCCTGACACTTGTGGTAGAGGCATTCAGGGGAAAGATGTGAGGGCAACCCAGAGAACTGGACCACCAAAGTGGCCACATCCAGGAGCTGGGTGAAAATAGTAGGAAGGGAATATTTTATAAATAAATGGCAGCTTAGATACTGCCTCTGCATCAACCTCAGAACAGAAACTGAGGTTAAATTACCCATTAAAGGGGCAGAAATCAATGAAGCCAGAAGGTTTAAAAACTGCCATGGCTATCTTGATGATGGCTGCACTTGCATATAGGAAGAGGTTCCCATACTCGATCTGGAGGCTGAAATGAAAATTACTCTGTGGGAGCACCACCTGGGAACTTGCAAGATGGTGGACCAAGTCCTGAGGGAGGACATAATGCCTGGTAGCATTAGGGGGCTAGCAGAGCCAGCATGGGAGCACTTTGGCGGCTCTAAAAATGCCAGATGGTGGCACACCACCACTGCAAGCCAGGGCAGTAGGCGTCAAGAGCATCAACATTCATAAGTTTTGGCTCAATCAAGCATCATTTTTTGTATTTTTTAAAAATTTGAATTGGCTTCAATTTTGATGTAAAAGCAAAAAAGGACAGATGGTGTCTTTCCAGATGGCTACAAAGCAGTTTGGCAGTAGGGCCCAAGTGAGAGCCCATGTACAGAAGAGTATGCCAGAGGTAAAATCATGGGTCCGTTGGCATGTCAAATGATTAACTATGAGCCCTTGAGTTATGATGAGGACAATGCTGCAGCAATTGGGAGAAGCTGAACTCTTGATCTGGCGTAGATTGAAGTAATTGCCTATCCAAGTTCAAAAAATAGTCCATTGTTTACCACTAAAAATCTTCATAAATTTAAGTCGAGAAATTATTTCAAAATTTCAAAAATTTATAATTTCAAGAGTTTTAATTGTATTTAAAAATAGAGTTCTAAAAGCAAAAACCTGTGTAAATTTATACTAAAATCAGGGGAGGATAAACCAGTAGTAGAATAGGGATCTCTACCACTGCCTCCCCGAGTTTGATTCTGGTACAGGAACTTTGGGTAGGAGATAATTATGAATGTGTTGGCGTTGTGCACCAATGCCCTGAACCGAGATAGCAAATAGCAAAGGCAGTCCATGGAGTTCCTGGCCTATCATACACTGCGCATGGAGGTTTTACAGATTCTATCCTACTTTTCCATTCATTCAATTTCCCATTAATTGGTGCAATATTGTCCCCAGGTCAGGCCACCTTAATTAAAATAAATTTATACTAAAATCATAGGTACTACATGGAATTGTTGGCTTGGTTCTCACAAAATCTGCAGACAGATTGGCCTTTGGTGGACTTATTTTTTGAATCTAGCCTCCAATTTTATCTTTCTAGGACCACTCCTAGAACTTTGGACGGTTATCCATGTCAAACTATTTTTTTAAAATTTTAAACTTTTTGTTCTTATTGCTTTCAGAGCCAGCCATTTCATTTTTGTCCTTATTGCAAAACCTCAAACTAATTTTGTAAGTTTTTGTAAGCATTTGATCCATTAAATGCTATTTACATTACCTACTTTTTTGGAACCCATTTTGTTTAGTTAAATTTCTCTCATGGCAAATGATTTGTTTAATTGTCATTTCCAATGGTTGTTGCCCTAATAACCTACCTGTTAATCTCAGATCCTCCCTGTAGGGAAGATTAGGGCTATGTGGCAGCTAGGCAACACCTTAACCGTTACATACTATAGTTTCTAAGTGTAAGGGTACACACCATGGCTTTCAGGGTAAATACTGACATTAGTGAATTCCTGAGAATACAGAAATCATGCATCAGATCAAGAGGATAAGTGCTGAAGTTAGATTGAATAATTGTATATCAAATAAATAATTGTAGTGCTAATGTTCGATTAATCATTTGAGTTACCTCAATTGCAATAATATTGAGTCAATTAATCGCATCAAAACGAATTTACAATGAGACTGAGACGATTCCCATTGCCTTTCAAAAATCATATGCAAGTTGCAATACCATAAGCTCCAGAGAATAATAGTACACTGTTTTAAAATCAATCAAGCTTAGGTAAGTCCAAAGAGTTGGATGGTATATAATACCAAGGCATTCATTTGGTTAATCTCTACAGTTAATAACAATATTCTTTATCATGTAAACACTAATAAGTTTATTTACTAAAGTGTTATAAATACCAATCTACCACCCCAGCCTACAAGAAACTCCCTTCCAACCTTCCACTCATAAACCATATTTTTAGGCAACTCCCATACCATCTTACCCACCATTCCTTGTACCTGGATACCTCTAGTGTCCTTGTCATATTTGGCTAAACCCCTTGGCTATTCTAGCTCATGAAGCTACCCCCAACCAGGTCAGTAGTACACCAGTCCCTGACAATTTGACCACCAAAATCTATAATAAATTTCCCACGCATTTTTATTATTGGGAGCTTTAATATTTGTTTAGCTGATGAAAAGTTAGCAATTACTGGTGTGGATGGTTTCGCCAGTAAAGCAAAATGAAACAACTTATAAAGAAGTAGTAGGACCCAGTCAGATGCAAACAGAATGTGTTGCCAACTATACATCTATGACTTACCCTAAAGTCTCCTTGCCTAAGAAATTAACTTATGCTGAAGTAAAAGAAGGTCTTACACCCTATGCGGCCTCATCTCCTTGAACTTTTACCCCCATCTGTGGAATGTGATCTCAAGGCACTCTGGAAGGAAGTTGCCCATTTTGTTCTCTCAGCAAAAGTGTCAAATACACTGTGGCGTGTTCTACACTGCTCATACAGGACAGGGATCTAACTGGTCCCACCTTCCAGCACAAGGGTTGCCCACGATGTGCAGATCTGACAGACACCCACCTCCACCGCTTCTTTACTTGCCTCCTCATAGACCCTTTCTGGAGCAGGGTCCGCGAACTCCTGCGAGCAGAACCCTGGGTAGCGCACCCAGTTCAGGACTTTATGTTCAAACTCTCACTCCCCAATTGCTCCCAATCATTAAGGGTCCTGGCATTTGGTGTAGTGATATGAACTATTCATAATTCATACCTTCACTCCGCTTTTGACTCCACTCTGTGGATGCTGCCCCATATGATCACTCACTTTCAGGTTCATTTTGAGATGCCTCTGAGAGTATTTATCATGTCGCCATAGGCCAATAGGTCAGTTCAAGTGGACACCTGGCTTTGGAAAAGCTTTCCCCCACCCTTTCTCAACACCTCCACTTACTCCTGCCTTCGCCTCAAGCTCTTAGGAGCTCAGGCGTGATTAAATAAAGATCGGTGTATCCCCTCTTTATGTTGGGACCACCTAGTGCTAAAAAAATAAGGTCTTACATTGTTGGGGGAGTATCTCATAGCTTAGACTGATAACTATTCAGATGACACATGAAAATTATGGCATTGGGCTCACAACTCAATGGTGATGCTCTGGGTTAGTTTATAAGGGCCTTATAGGATTTTGAGATCTGTGAAAAGATTATGTAGCATTCAAAGTCCAGTTGTTAGCTGCAGCGGCTTCCACTGTAACAGATTAAAGGTACGGATTGCCTTGATGAACCTTCAACAGAAAGGTCAAACCATTGAGGAATATACTTATAAGTACTTGGAGAACTAAGAGGGCAGAATTAGATGAGGAAATGGGAGCGCATTATTTCAGGAAAGGGTTATAAGGTCATTAGCAGATTTGATCAGTCACCACCTCATCACAATACTCTTAAACAAAGTTATTGAGGTCACCCAAAGTCTAGTAGTGGGCATTAGCAGACCAATCGAATGCTGGAACCAGAAGTGACATAAGGGAAGATCAAAGATCCTTAATTAATCATTAAAAATGATATTAAGTCTTATCCAGTACTGAGTTTAAATTTAAACGTTGGAAAAAGAAATATGAAAACTATGGCTTTGCTGAATAGTGGGGCCACAAGGAACATCATCTCAGAGCATGCAGTGAAAATTCTGGTCTTGAAGCAAAGAAACCTTTGATGAAAGTAACCTTAGGGAATGATGAACAGTATTTAGCTTACCACTGCTCACGTCACTCTGCCTTGAAGTTTTAGGTAAGTAAAATGAAAGTTGAGTTTTAGTCATGCGTAGTTCACCCCATACTATAATTCTTGGCTACCCTTGGTGGACACAGGTTGAACTCCAGCACAATTATAAACGGGACTCTATCACAATTAAGATAAAGGATAAGATCTCTGATTGTGCATTAGAAGAGCATAAAAGTTTGGAAATTTTTGCAACAGCTTCTCAGGGTGGTCCATTAGAGCCTTGCAAAGAAAAGATTCCTAAATATCTCTCAAAATGAGCTTCCCTTTTTGAAGAGGAGGAGGCTAATCAACTACCAGCTCATGGATCCTTTGAACAAACGATTGATTTACTAGAAGGGAAGCAGCCCACAAATGGATCTATTTATAGTTGCAATAATAGAAAACAAATTTCCTGAGAGAATACCTGTATACAATGCTTGAGAATGGATTTATACAAGTGTCCCGCTCTTTCTGTTCATCACCATTATTGTTTGTTAGTAATAAGGATGGTGGACTACGGCCATGTATAAACTACCAAAAACTCAATGATAAACAATAAAGAACCGGTATCCCTTACCTGATGCTAATCACTTGAGTGACCAATTGTCTGAAGCTACAATCTTTTCCAAAGTTGACTTGAAGGACTCATTAAACCAGATACAGATAAAAGAAGGTGATGAGTGAAAAACAGAGTTTAAGACATGATTTGGTATATAAGTATTTGGTGATGCCATTTGGGTTGTGCAACGCGCCTAGTACATTTCAACAAATGATTAATACGGTGCTGGGTGGCTACATGGATCACTTCTGCTTAACCAACCTTGATGACATTTTGATCTACAGCAAGACGCAGGAGGAACACTTACTGAACTTTCACTTAGTCTTTGAGCAGCTTGGAAGGTACATCTTGCATGTGAAGCTATCTTAATGTGAGTTTGAGCAGGAGGAAGTTGAATTTCTTGGTCATATTGTGTGCAGGAATGGGTTCACCATGTTGCCTAGCAAAGTGGATGCCACCACATTTTGGCCTAGACCTAATAATCGGAAGGTCATTCATAGTTTCTTAGGATTGGCAAACCTTTGCGGGGATTTTATCAAAGACTTTTCTTCTATGTCGTTACCCTTAACACGGCTTGCATTAGAAAGTGTTCCATATAAATGGTCTCAGGTGGCGGAAAAACATTTTTCTGACTTTGACTGCTTTTGTTTCTGCACCTGTGTTGTCAATGCCCAATGATGAAAAGCTCTTTGTGGTAGAGACTGATGCTTTAGGATACGCTCTTGGGGGATTTTATTGCAGGAGAGGGATGATAGTGAGCTGCATCCCATAGCCTACTATTCCAAAAAATTCATCCAAGAGGAATGTAACTATCCTATCTATGATAAGGAAATGTTGGCCGTTGTTCAATGTCTAAAATACTGGTGCTGGTACCTGTGTGGGGAAAAGCACCCAGTGAAAGTTTTGACAGAGAATAGTAACTTGACTTACTTTTTCACTCCACGGCAATTGAACCAGCGTCAGGCACAATGGGCTCTTACTCTGGAGGATTATGACTTGGACATTGATTAAAACTGGGAAAATTAATGTGGTTCCATATTTCTTAGGCAGGCGTCCTGACATGATACCTGAAGATAGTAAAATAAATGAGTTTAATACACAGGTTCTTCTGAAGACCAAGGATCCTGCTGCATTGTTATCTTATCTTGTACTAATGGGCCGTGGAGATGAGAATTTGGATGTTCAAAATGATGATGCTTTCTGTCAGAATGTAAAGAATGATCTCAAACTTAGATAGTGTATGGTACAAAAAGGGTTACTCGCTAAAGGGTCAGTCAGTATTCTGGAAAAAGTTGTTTTAGTGTACCAGAAGTACATTTAATATTGGATGTCATGAGTGAGCACCACGATGTAGTTATGGCAGGACACCCTGGAAAGAATAAATGATCCAACTGATTCAAAAAATTTACTGATGGTCTAGTCTTAGGGAGGACGTCTTAAATATGTTGCAGGATGTGAGGTCTGTGGGCGCACCAAGGTTTGTAGAGGACTTCCTGAAGGACAATTACAACCATTATCAATCAAACAAAAGCCATGGGAGTCAATATCCATGGATTTCATAGTAGAGCTACCCCGTTCCTAAGGATTTAATGTATTATTGGTAGTGGTAGATAGATTCATTAAAATGGCTTGTTTTATCCCAAATACTAACAATGTCATGGACAAAGAGATAGCTCGTCTGATATTTGAGAAATGTATTACTGCATTATGGTACTCCCAAGGAGGTGATCTCAGAAAGAGGGCTTCAATTCACATCAAACTTTTTGAAACAGCTCCTTGTAGATCTTGGAATCAAGTGATGTTTATCCAGCGCATACCATCCGCAGACTGATGGACAGACTGAGAGAGTTAATCAGGTGCTAGAGAAGTACCTGAGATGCTATGTTAATGCGGAGCAGGACAACTGGGTTGAGTTGTTGCCTATAGCCCAGTTCTGTTATAACACTCTAGATCATTCTTCAACTGGAATGTCACCATTTAAAGTTAACTATGGGCAAATGAGAACTGGGAACCACTGCCATCTGTTGGAGCAGACAAAACCCCTGGAGGGAATTTTTAAGAAACATTCATCAAACTCATTCACTTTGCTTGGCAAATCTGAACTGAGCAGTACATTATTACAAAGACTTTGCGGATAAGAAGCGTGTGCCTGGTAAGGTGTTGGAAGTAGATAGCTAAGTTTAATTGGATTCTCGCAATATTTCTATAGATGTACCATTTCAGAAACTTGCACATCGGCGCATAGGGTCATACAAGGTCACAGAGGTTATAAGAAAGGTGGCTTACCGTCTTGAATTGCCTAAATTTGTAAAAGCACAATGTATTCCATAGTTTCCTCTTGCACAAAAAAGAAGGAAGTTCCCTACCACACCAGAAAGTCAAAGAGCTAGCATCACCACTGACTAAAGGTCCCTGTCCTGAGTATGAGGTGGAGGCTAAAAAAGGAAGATTAACACATCATGGTAAAGTTTAATACCTGGTTCTATGGGCTGAATATCCTGTAGAAGAGAGCACTTGAGAGCCTGAGGAGAACTTGAAGAATGCAGGAAAGCTGTTAAAAAATGGAAGGAGAAGGCCTCACAGGTAGCTTCATCCTTGGTGGAGGCTGATGTCAGATAGATCCTGACATTAGTGGAATTACTGAGATTAGAGATATCATTCATCAGATTAAGAGTATATGCGATGAAGTTAGATTGAATAATAGCATATCAAATAAATACTGTAGTGAAAATGTTCAATTAATCATTTGAGTTACCTCAATTGCAATAATATTGAGTCAATTAATCGCATCAAAACGAATTTACAATGAGACTGAGACGATTCCCACTTCCTTTCAAAATCATATGCAAGTCGCAATACCATAAGCTCCAGAGAATAGTAGTACACTGTTTTAAAATCAATCAAGCTTAGGTAAGTCCAAAGAGTTGGATGGTATATAATACCAAGGCATTCATTTGGTTAATCTTTACAGTTAATAACAATATTCTTTATCATGTAAACACTAATAAGTTTATTTACTAAAGTGTTATAAATACCAATCTACCACCCCAGCCTACAAGAAACTTCCTTCCAACCTTCCACTCATAAACCATATCTTTAGGCAACTCCCATACCAGCTTACCCACCATTCCTTATACCTGGATACCTCTAGTGTCCTTGTCATATTTGGCTAAACCCCTTGGCTATTCTAGCTCATGAAGCTACCCCCAACCAGGTCAGTAGTACACCAGTCCCTGACAATGGCCATTAATTTAGATAGGCAATACATACTTTTTGATCAATAAAAGGGAATGGTACCACTCAATACCACTAGAAAAGATAGCGGATGTTAGGACCACAGGTGCAATAACATGTGTCCCTTAATTAATTGAGACCAGGGGACCCAAAGCTCCTGGGTGTTGTATTATATCATTTTCTTTTCTTGGTTGAAAAGTCTTTATTCCAGATACTTCGTCTGGCTAGGTAATTCCACATATGTGTTGTCCAATTTGTACTTAAAAAAGGGTGAAAAAGAGAATAATCTTTATTAGCTTAGAACAACAATATAAGGGAATTCAGGGAGGTGTTTTGGTAAATCTCCAAGCATTCCAAGATAAGATCTATAATTATAACAAAATTGGGGACTTTGCAGCAGGCTAATTATCTTGGTCAAATAGGTTTTTCTTACTGCATGGATTGGGTTGAAACCTGAGATTATGAAGCTCTAAGGGAGCTATAGTCAACTGCATAAGTTGGGGTTAATCCCTGACTTCAAGAGCCATTAAATTATGTCAGGGAGTACCACCAACATTTGCTGGGCTATTTAGTCAGATTAAGTCAATTTCATTTTGGCTGACATATCCAAATCTACAATCTGGGTAGGGAATCCCAACAACGCCCCTTGTAAGTCCAGGAGAGCATCCCCTCTGCTTAGACTGGATAGTGCTCCTGTTTTCCACAAAGAAAGATCCAAGAAGAGAAGCTGTCCCCTCATCTCACAAGGTGTTCTTGCCCATGTGGTAGATGAGAAATGGTTAACAGTTTTCTCTATAAAGATTCCACCATATGTTCCCATAATTGCTTCCACCAAATTAGTACAGCAAATTGAGGTAATTTGCACTGAAATCCTCAAGAGTCAGCACCCCCATAAACCTAAAGGTTTTTATAGGTCTATGGCAAACAGACCTCAAAATCAAGATCTGAAAACCTCAAACCCTCGGCAATGATGCCTGAGGGCATGTACATTAAGTGGATAAGGAATCAAATGTTAGACACCTCACAAAACTTTCCAATGGCCTTGGGCCATTAGTAAATGTTGTTGTCAGTTCAAAAATTGCTCAAAAAACATTGGGGACAAAGCCCAACAGGTGTATACCTCCTGGTAAGAATGTGTCCAGTGTCAAATCTTTGGTAAACTAGCCATTGGCATCAGGCCATTTGGAAATGTGGTTGCTGATTCAGAATTCCCCTCAAAACATTGGAATTAAAGCCCGACGGGCATGTGCCTCCTAAGTCAAATATCACTGCTTCATGGAACCTTCCCCTTTAAAATTAGTTCATTGTTTGATGCATCTTGCTTGGCCAAACGGGTGCCAAAGTGACTGGTTATTGGTGGTTTGGGTATCCCAAACCTGTTCCTAATCTCTTGGGACCAATCCTACGTGAGGTGGTCTTGGGAGGCTCCCATTGTTTATCAGATAAGACTCCATAATATTAACTGTCAAAAACGTGGGAAAACTGCAATTCAGGAATCCAAGGTCAAACCAACAGCAACTCGGCCCACCGCTGACAATTTCAAAGTCAGTTCAAAGTGAATTAATTTTCCCCCTCACTCAAAGTTCACCAGGTTAGGTCGAATCTTGAGGGCCCTGATCCCAAGTCTTTCTATGCTATTCCCCAAATCAATTGTATATTAAGCAGGCATAACACACTGAGAAATTGAAGGTTTTGCTTATGTATCTTTGTTTTCCAATAAAAATCCCATTCTTTAAGATTTAATTTTTATTATGACTAAATTTAAACTACCCTACCCAACCCAATTTTTCCCAGCTCCCAAACCCACAGACCCTAGGGCCATGTTTGCCTGGTTTTTTGCCGGGTTATATTTTCATTCATGACTCATGGGCGCTCATTGGCAAAATCTTTTCCTATTTAGATAACAGTAGCTCAAGAAGAAGTGCCTCTGACATTCAGGCTTGTCATTTGGGTGCTTTGGCATCCAGACTGGCAGGCTGGTCTAATCTTATTTTGATGCCATCATGAAATATTCAACTGTTCATTACTTTTACCATTTCTGCCCTTCTCATCAAGATGGGTGAAACAGTAATCTTTTATCAGATGAAAAGGATTGTAAAGGAGTTTTACTATGGCTGTACTGTCCTAGTGTATCTAACATTTAAACAGTCCACCTTCCAAAACGATTTTTCATGCTAGAAGCCGCCGAGGTGGCCTTGGTTTTGGATCCCAGTTCTGAATCAGTATCCATATTAAATCCAAAATTGCCGTGGTCCCCACGCCTGTGTTGATATATCCTAGCACTCCAACTTATAAATTATCTGCCCCTGTCACAAACCTGTTGATTTCCCCCAATACAGTTGCAATTTATTCCTTATCAATGGACTTGACCGTATCTGCCAATAAATAGAATTCCGCCAACTTTTTATTGTTAATGTAAATTAGTATTGGATCACAAAAGTTGTCTTTTGAGGCCTTGGTTGATATTGGAGCTGAGGGTAACCTTATGAGTCTGGAGTTAGCTCACCAAATTGACTTTGACTTGGAAGTGGGTCCTAAGGTGATGGTTTCCCCATTGGCCTCTCAGCCATCCTATAAAGTTTGATGTCCCGTGCCTTTCTCAGTCCATCAATTTAGTTCTTATGATCACTTCTCCACTATACCCAACCTTGTGTTCCCAATAATTTTAGGTGTGGGTTTGTGGCGTCTGCAGCATGTGAGAATTCGCCTGGAGATAAACATGTTGTCTTTTTTCAACAAACAGGTGGTGAGCGAGTTTCATTGTTAGACACCCTCACTAAAGATTGTGGCCAAACTTTGATTACAACCCTTGTTTCCCCTGTTGGTCTTCCACCGGATTTTCACGCTGAAATGATGTGGCATCAGAGAATTTTTGACTCTACCAAGGCAGACCGCCTTCCCCCTTATACTAATTCAATTTGCATTTTTGGATAATGGTGCATGTCAATAACATAAACTGTCCACTGTACCCACATATGGCGGAGGAGGAGGTGGCTCTCAATGAATGGTTGGATGACATGCTCATGAAGGGTTTTTTGTTCCAGGAGACATCTCCAGTTGCCTACCCCATTGTTTTTGCCAAAAAAGCAGATGGGTCACTCCATCCTTGTTTAGATTATGGGCACCTCAATAAGATAACAGTTCATGCCCCCTAACCTCTTCCTTTATAGCAAACTATAATTCAGGAGATTGCCAAGTTGTGGGTGTTCTCAAAAATTGATCTTGTGAATGCTTTTAATCAAATTCAGGTTGAGTAAGGTCAGGAATGTTTTAACACTATCAGGAAGAAACGAGACATATTCCAATTCTGAGTGATGCCCTTTGTACTGAAGAATGTGCATGCAACATTCAAGAGAATAATTGATAGCGTGCTTGAGGATCTCAGATTCTTTTGTGCAGTCGCATATATCAATGATATTTTGGTACGCTCCCCCACTCCTGAACAACGTTCAAAAGACTTGTAGGCAGTAGTGGCTGCCTTGCATAAGGCGTGCCTGTTTGTCAAGCTTTAAAATGGGGTTTTAATGGGAAGAGGTCACCTTTTTTGGAAATCTTGTCTTGAAAGATGGATATGCTATCCCGCCCATCAAATTGGATGCCATCCGCGAGTAGCCTTCTACAACAACGCAGAAGCAATTGCGAAGTTTCTTGTGCGCTATCATATTCCTAAAAAAGTTCTCTCCCGCCTTATCACAGTTAGCTGCCCCACTTAATTCACTCATAATCAAGAATGTCCTTTCTCTGGACACCTGAGTGCCAGTAGGCATTCTATTACATTAAAGAGGTGTTATTATCGCCTCTCATCCTTAAGCACACAAATCATTCTAAACCCTATAAAATAGCATGCAATGCATCTTCCAATATAGTAGAGGATGGTTTGCTTCAAGAGCATGATGGGTTCAAACACCTGGTAGCTTATTTCTCCCACAAATTCTCTTCCACTAAGCAATCCTGGGTAAACTACAATAAAAGCTGGCAGCCATGGTGTGGGCCTTGACCCATTGGCGGTACCTCTTGCGGGGCGCTCAACATGAGTTAACTGTATAAAATAAACCACCAAGCTCTCCTTTACATCTGCAAGCCACAGAAGTTGGCGCACCATAAGGCCTGTACTTACCTAGATTTGTGCAGCTTTAATTTCAAATATGAGTCTGTGAAAGGAGCGTTGTTTGTCTTTCCTGAATACCTAAGTTACAATTCCGCACACTGTCCTGTAGAATCAGATAAGGCGGATCTGGTCACTGTCATCCCTACCACCCAAATCTTATCCATTGTCCCCCATGGTATCAACAATGGACTTAGCTATGGATGCACCCCTAATCTCCACATGTTTTGGAAGCGCAAATGGCCTGTGCAGTAGGGGTGGACCTTTTGGAGCGGTTGTCCCTCAATGCTTGTCAGAATTTTCTTGGGAATCCAATAATAAATTGAGTCAGGTCCTTCAAAGCTCACTTAAGATTGTGGACAGATATGGATATCATACTGAAACCCAATATATAAATAATATAGGACTTAACCTTTATTAGAGGTTCAGAGGTCCAAATAAAGTCCCTATTGTTGGAACTTAAACAGTTGAAAATGGTTCAGAGGTTCCTGTGGGCTGAAAATAATGATAGTTGGGTTTCACACTGAAATCCAAATATGATTATTCCAGTTGAACTTCATAGAGTAAATAATACTGCAAGGAGAGTTACTTTATTATGAAAATATTTAGTTTTATCTATAGTACTAGGGAAGTATAATAGATGGAGGTTAAAAAATATCAAGGGTAATTATTTAAAGATAGGAGAGATCAGAATAGGAAAATGATCAGCATCATTTGCTGAAAGCACGAGTTATATAAATACTAATTAAATAATACAAGGGGGTCTGGCATAGTGTGATGAATTTTCTCTCTCTCGCAAGCCTCACTTTTTAAATCAAAAAGTGAACTGAACAAGAATTGAGGGACCATTTAACTGCCAGTGTACACTGTAACTATAGAGCAGTGATCCACAGTCAACCACCCAAGCGTAGGGAAGTCAATCCACCCATCTGTGCATAGCACATAGAAATGAACGGCTTGCCTGCGCCAATAGTAAATAATAAAACGAAGGACGCCTAGATGGATGAACCATCTGACAGACTTCCCGCTGGCCCATGCCCCTGCATGACTTATAATGGGGAAGGCCTGAACAACCCATGCACATCAAATAATGATTTGGTGACATGAATGATGATGAAACGCGTGAATGCGTCAAAGGGTCATGGAGCCCTTGCAACTAGTTCAGATAATGGGGCTGACCCCCCAGGATTGGTGTCCGCCAACAACCAGATGACAGGAGTTACCCTTGGGGAGTGAGGCCCAATGCCAAGAACAGTGGTGTCAGGAATATTCCCCACCAAACCTCAACCAGTAGAGGGAATTGGGGCCTCGCAGGGGTAAAACAATTTTTTGGAAGAAACA
>JAKSZP010000647.1:0-47403 GCA_022478985.1 Massospora cicadina
CTTGGTTAGAAGATAAGATTAAAAAAGGGTAGTTGTTTAAAGAGACATTGTCAGTCACATCTCCCATCGTCTTAGCCATAAAAGCTGATGTTTCTTCCAGCCCTGTGTGGATTACAGACATTTAAACAAAGTCAAGGTTCACAATCCCTATCCTCTGCCCCTGGGGCAGAATATCAGCCAAGAAATCGCTAAATCTAGTCTGTTCTCAAAATTGAATCTCGACAATGCCTTCAAACAGATTCAGATAATGGAAGGGCAAGAATGTCTAACTTCGATCTGGATAAAGAGAGGCATTTTACAATTCCATGTAATGCCCTTTGGGCTGAAGAATGCACTCTCTACGTTTCAATGAATGATTGAGAGTGTACTTGGAGATCTCCAGCTCACTTGCGCAGTTGCATATATTGATGACATTCTGGTTCACTTCTCAAATCCTGAACAACACGCGATTGACTTGGAGACTGTCATGGCCGTTTTGCACAAGGTGGGCTTGTTCTTCAGCCTTCCAAATGCAAGTTCTATAAAGAGGAAGTTGCCTTTCTTAGGAACCTCATCTTTAAGGATGGCTATGAAATTCCTCCCAATAAGTTGGACGCTATCCGTGAATGGCCTATTCTGAAAACCCAGAAACAATTACAGAACTTCCTGGGAACCATCATTTTCCTAAAAAAATTTTCCCTGGCTAATTTCCCAGTTTGCCCGCTCCACCCCCTCACCAGCAAGAATGTACCATTTCGTTGGACGCCCAAATACCAGCAGGCGTTTGAGTTGATCAAAGAAGTGTTTTTATCTCCTCCCATTCCGAAACATGCGGATCCTGCCAAGCCATATATTGTTGTGTGCGATGCTTGCTTGGTGGCAGTAGGGGAAGTGCTGCTCCAAAAGCATGAGGGCGTGGAACACCTGGTCAATTACTTTTCGCAAAAATCACCTCTACAGAGCAATCCTAGGCCATCTATTATAAGGAGTTGGCAGCTGTGGCATGGGAATTGACTCATTGGCGGTACCTATTACAGAGTGCTCGGCATGAGTTGACTGTTTGCACAGATCACCAAGCTCTCTTGTATTTCTGTAAACCTCAAAAATTGCTGCATAAGCAAGCTCGTACCTATCAGGGCTTGTGTAGTTTCAATTTCAAATACAATTTGTAAAAGGTGTGCTTAATGAACTTCCCAATTTTCTCAGCTCACCCCTACCCACTGTTCCCCAGATTTGGAGAAAGTGGATCTAATTACCTTGATTCCCGGCTGCTAAAATTTTGTCAATTGTCCCCCATTGAATCTTCCGCCGCCCTAGCTCCTAACACCCTTCTTGTTTATCAGGTCTTATCCGGTCAAATGACCTGCCCTGAAGGGGTGGAGTTATTTGAGCAATTGCCCCTTCAAATCCACAAACACTCTATGTACTCCTTGGTGAAGGGCCTCATATATTTTTAGTTGCACATTTGGGTTCCCCCTCTTTCAGAGCCAAGGTATTTCGAGTGCATCATGACCCTCCCATGTTTGGCCATCTTTTATATAAAAATGCATCAAATTGATAAAGCAAACGTATAACTGGGCGGGCTTGACTAAGGAAGTTCCACCTTGGATCACCAATTTATACCTGTTCTCGAGAAAATTCAGACCGCTCAGGAAGGAAGGGTCTCCTACACCCATTACAACAAGCGGAGGGTTCATGGACATTGGTGTCTGTGGATTTTATTGTTGAACTTCCCTATTCTAATGGGTTCATGGCAGTGTGGTGGTGGTCAATTGCTTCACCAAGTTTTCCATATTTATTCCCTGTACTTCTGCGATCATGTCTGAAGAAACCGCTCAGCTCTCCATATGCCATGTGCTCTTGATGTTTGGCCTCCCATAGGAGATCATCAGTGACTGTAGGCCCCAATTTACAGCGCAGTTTTGGAATGAGCTTTTATCTATCTTAAAAATCACCCCTTGTCGTTCCACCGCATACCATCCCCAGTCCAATGAACAGAATGAGTGGGTTAACCAAGTTTTTGAACACTACCTGCATTGTTATGCGGTAGCAGCGCAAGATACCTGGGCCGATGACCTGCCTCTTGCCCAATTTGCCTATACCAATGATACTCACGCTTCTACGGGGTTTTCTCCCTATGAAGCAACGTTAGGCTATAATCCCTCTTTTTAGTCAGTCCCTGTATACATCCAGAGGTTACTGCTGCCACGGATCATGTTGAGCATATTTGGTCTACCCAGTCCTTAGTGCGAAAGCATCTCACAAAGGCTATCAATGATTATAAACATTTTTTAGATTGAATATTGCTTACTGGCCATGATATCACAGTGGGCTCTCACATTATGCTAGATTTTGCCATCTGCAGAAGTAGGTACCTTCCCAGAAGTTTGCAAGCAAGAGATTGGGTCCCCACCTGGGGGAGGATGTCTTGGGCAATGGTGCTTCTCAGTTAAAATTGCCAGCTCATTGGAAAAAGCACCTCGTCTTCCACAAGTATCTGTTGTCCCCATTCAAGGGGATCATCCCCGCTGAACCCAAATCAATTGTGATAGAGGATGCAGAAGAAGCTGAGGTGTAAAACATCATAGTGTCTCACAAATCCTGGCAGTCAGTTCAGTATCTTGTTGCATGGAAGGGGTATTCAGCCTATGAGAACAGTTGGGATTAAGGCTTGCAATTGTGCCAATTGCATGGAACTGGTTGAGGCGTTCCATGATTCTCACCCTGATGCTCCCCGTCCCCCCAAAAAAAGTACACAATGGTAATGGCAATCAAACTGCCCAAGGTTTATAAAAATGTGGCCCTCACGCAGTTTCCTGGCAGTGGTGCCCTTCCTTTGGAACAAGGAAAGGAAAATGTAAGTCCAGGGGAGCGTCCCCTGTGCATAGATTGGTCACTCTTCCCATTTCCGAGCAAAAAGGGGCCAAAGAGGGCGGCCATATCCCTCGTCACCCAGGATGACCTCACCCACATGGTAGATGAGCTCTGGGTAATAGCCTTACCTGTTCAGATCCCTCCCCCAGTACCTTCACTCACCTCGGCCAAACACATTAGCCAGATTAAGGAGATCTGTGCCAAGATCGCCAAATTTAAGTTGATCGGTCTAAAACTGACAGAAAATAAGCCTGAAAATGAAATTCGCATTGTCAAAAAGGGATGAAGATTGGATTATTGGGTGGAATCGCTGAAAGTTTCAATTTTACCAGCAGTGTAATTGTCAAAATTAACCCCCCTCGAAATCATCAGGGATGATCCCCAACATGCAGCTCCCATCTAGCAAATCAGGAGTCATGGCCGACGCAGCACCTTTGACCAAACGAATGGCCCAGTGACCAGGCATGGGCATGTTGGGCATCTCAAACCCGTTCCCAACCAATTGGGACCACCCCTACATGGGGTAGCCTTGGGGGGGATTCATGTTGCTTGTCAGGCTAGACGCTGTTACGCCAACCGCCAGAAATGCAGTAGAGCCTCGGTTCAGGCATTTGAGTTTGAACCAACAGCGACTTGGCCTGCTGCTGAATCCTATGATGTCAGTTTCCATTGAGCTTATCTGCCCCCATTTCCAAATATTCGCTCGTTAGGCCAACCTGAGGGACCCAATCCCAGCTTGTTCCCTCATCAATTGACCACTATTTAATCAGTTGTATTGTACTGAGAAAATTGTTGATCAATTTTTCTTCCTTTATTTTCCATTAAAAACCCTTCCCTAAAATTTAGTTTCTTATGTTGAGAGATAAACCGCCCTTTCCACTGGCACTTAGACACCCCTCAGGGTTAACGGCCATATTCATCTGGTACTTTATGTGCCTGTATGAGATTCTGGCCCACTGGCAGTTATTGGTGGAACTCCTTTCTAGTTATATATCTGTCATACTAGCAGCAGTGCCTTTTGCATTCTGGTTTGCCATTTGGGTGCTTTAGCACCTAGGCTGGCAGGAAGGTCAAATTCTAACTTGCTGTTTTCTTACATCCACCTCCGCTAATTAAAATTTAATTGTCCCTAACGGTTCTCAAGAGTCTCTTTGCGTTGGGATTGTAACCCATCTAGATGAATTATTATACCAACTAATTCTGGCGGATACTTCATCCTTCATTCAAGAGAGCAACTATTTCCCTTCAGGCTCTGAGTTCCGCCGAGATGTGCAGAAGCTGTATGCATGGAAGATCTTGAAACGAAAATGCACAAGTAACGCGGGACCCTCAATGGACGTCACCTCCCTAGTGGGGTAAAGTAGCCATTTCAGTATAAAAGATCACTCAGGAGTATCCTCGTGTTGGTAGTTGTATATCCTCTTTCTTTGGTAATAAAAAGCCCTTGAACATTCACATAATAAGCAACAATGGTTATTTTTATTTGGGCTGTAACTACTGTGATATTTTTGTTCAGAACACAAAAATCTAAGCTATTATTGATACTGTGCTATGGTTAATAAAATCTCCACCAAGCTTGTAGCCAAGATTCCGCTGAAGCCTGATGTGGATCACAGAGTAGTGTATGGGACCTCAGGGGAACAGAGAACTGTGTCAGAAGGAAAATACAGCGTATTATCTCCGAGATTTGGCTTGTTTAGGGCTTCCACTCCAGTAGTGGTCCTGCCTAATAATTAGAACATTAATTGGTGCTGTGTTCATGTGGCGATTAGAAATCTGTGGTCAAGATGGCAGAAGAAATCATTGGATTCTTGGGACAACAGATCCCCATTTACTTTACCTCTAGCAGAATCTTTAAGAATCCGTTCTGCTCCAGTCAGACAACTTGGAGTATAATGATGGGGTGATTCCTGTCCGATTTTAGTGAAGAAATGGAGGACCAGAGCCCTCCCCAACAAGATTTAAAAATACAAAAAGATTCCGCCATCATCAGCGAGCACTTTGAGCATACCTTCTGGACATCAGTTATAAAAGGGACCAAGCTCAAAATAGGCGTCCCTGAAGGACTATGCAGGGTAATTGTGGGGCCCTATCAGCAATCACGGCTTGAACCCCATGTGGGTCCAGAGCTAATGTTACCAGGAAATGGGGAAGTGAAAGTATTTGTAGAGAACATACCGAAGGAGTCAAAGATCCAAAGGCATCAAGTGGTGGCTTATTTACATTTGACCCCTATTGACAAGTTTCACCATGTTCATGACTCTTAAATATGTTATACCTTGGCCTACCAGAAATTTCATTATTTGACATTATGGCAGTGATTCCACGGGAAGCTCTAACCAGATTGTTGGAGGAACTGAAAGATAGGGCGATGGCTTTATTGAAAATACTAAGATATTTTTGCTTCTGATGGCCTAATTTGGGGTGCACCTGAGGGCTGGTGAATTGAGAAGATATGGGAGATCACCCTCCCATTCGATCACAGCCTATTTGGCGCTCAAAGGTGGTGGAAGAGTGTCTTTGATAAGGTAGACAAATTGTTGAACAAGGGATGTTAGAGCCATATCTGTGTCTTTGGGCATTGTCGGTGCTTATTGTTAAGAAAAAAGATGGCACAAACCGTGTGGTAATTGACTATCAAAAGCTCAATAGTGTTACAAAGAAAGATTTATACCCCCTTTTGCGGATTGATGACATATTAGATTGACTTGGAGGGGTTAATTATTTTTATTCCATGGATTTGATATTGAGGTACAAGAATATTAAAATGCCAGTGGCGTAATGCAAGAAATGAGCTATAATCACTTTAAAGGGGTTATTCCAGCCTACGTGTATGCCACAGGGTTTGTGAAACGCCCCAGATACGTTCCAACGTGTTATGGATATGGATGTAGGTGCTTTGAGGCTGTCCTGAATTTTAGTTTACCTCAATGATTACAACATATTCTCACAAACGTTCAAGAGCATCTTTATCATGAAAGTGGCAAGTTAAGTTTAGACTAACCTGCCAAGCCGAGTACTGAATCACCCAACTGAAAAGTCTGAATGCCAGAAGCACTGCTTCTTGAGCAACTTATTTTAAACGCAGGAAAATATTTTGGCAGAAGGTGATCATGGGCCATAGTGGTGTATATAAACCTAGTGACAAGCCAGGCATAATATGGCCCCAGGGCTCATGGGCTGTTGAAATAAGTGAGTTGGAATGGGTGGTTTAAATTTCATAATCAGGTTGGTCCCAAAGTTTGGGATTTGTTATGCAAAGTCAAAGAGAAAATTAAACCTACAATTTTTTACAATGTCTTATGACTGATTAAATAGTGGTCAATTTAGGGAAAACCTATCAAAGCATGGGATCAGGTCCCTTTAATTTTACCTAAACAGGCTAACTTTGAGATAGGAGGGAAATAAGATCAAACCTAGTGAGAATCGATATTGGAAAGATTTTGGCGGTGGGCCAAGTCGCTGCTGATTCAGCCTCTGATGACCAAATTTCATATTTTCCATTTTTCAATGTTTAATGTGATCACATCTCACCTGAAGGGCAATGGGAACCTCCCAGGGCTACCCCACATAGGGGCGGTCCCAAGAGGTTGGGAATAGGTTCAGGATCCATAACTCGCCTGCACCCAGTTTCTAGGGCATCCATTCAGCCAAGGGGGTTTTTGAGTAATGATAACAATGTGAGACAGGAGGCTTTGAGTTAATGACAACTTCCAATGATGCCCCAACGCCATGGATAAACTTTGCTGCAGATTTGCCATCAAGAATTCTTGATTTAATAGGTACAAGGCCAATGGTCGTTGTTCTGAAGTTTTTAAGAAAGATTTCAAATTGACCACATCGGTTTTCAGTAGCTCAGTGCCACAGGCAAATGTGACTGAGTATTTGGCCCCAATGCTTTATTACTTGAATGAGAACACCCGTTTGGCCTTGTCGCCTTGGGAGTAGGTTTTTCAGATATTTCCGCACAAATTCTTCAATTTGCCAAACTAATTTGGCGGAAGAAATTGTGGTAACTGGTGGTGAATCTTCAGAGAGATGGCTGTCACTCAATGCTCGTCTACCACATTGGCAAGATCACCCTACGTGACAAGAGGGACAGATACCCTCTTAGGACCCTTCTTCATAGGGAATGGGAATACTAACCTATCTAGGCAGAGGGGACACTTCCCCAGACTCTCATTACCATTCCCTTTTGCTAAAAGAGGGGCGCTACCACCTGGAAACTGCGTGAGAAACACATTTTTGTGAGATTTCAGCAAATTGATCGCCATTAATGTAGCAAATTTTGAGGGGGGACGGGAAGCTTTGGGGTGGGAGGCATGGAAAGCCTCGACTAGCTCCAAGTAGTTTGCGCAATCTTGATTTCTGAAGCAACTGTTCTCATAAGCTGGATATCCCTTCCAAGCGATGTGATTTTGAACCAACCTCTGAGTTCTTCAGGATGCTAAAATGCCCTCCACTTTAGCCTCCTCTGTATCCTCAATCAGTATTGGCTCAGGATCTGAGGAAGTTGCCCCTTAAAGGGGGACGGATGAGATACATGGAAATTGAATGTTGCTGCCAGTGATGTGGATAATTCAATTGGAAAGCGGCATTTCCTAAAATTATCCTCCACCAATTGGGGACCAGAATGCTTAATTACAAACTTACAAGAAGGCACCTGCATCCTCAAATGACACATGTCAAGCATAACGTATGAACCCACTACAATCTCATGTTCTGGGAGCCACTTCCAATATGCAAACCGCTTTTAGTTACTTATAGCCTTGGTAAGATGCTCTCAAACCAAATACTGGGTAGTCCGAATATGCTCTTCATGATCTGCGGTGGCTGGAACCTCTGGATGCAGGCATGGGCCAATTGAAAATGAGGGGTTGTATTCCAAGGTTGTTTCATATTAAATAAGCCCCGTAGAGGCATGTAACCCACTATTATAGGCAAATTGAGCAAGAGGGAGGTCATTAGCCTAGGTGTTCTATGCAGCGCAGCATATCAGCAAAAGTACTGTTCCAGGATCTGATTAACCCGCTCAGTTTGTCCATCAGACTGGGGATGATACGCCATAATTGACAGGACATAAATTTCAAGATTGGTAAAAGCTCATTTCAAAATCGTGCTGTAAACTGGGGTCCACAGTTGCTGGCATTCTCCTGCAGGAGACCAAACATAGAGAACACATGGCTCACATAAAGGCGGGAAGTTTCCTCTGAAGAAATGGCGGGAGAGAAGGGGATAAATAGGGATTTTTTTGAAACAATCAACCACCACCACCATCACTGCAGTAAAACCATTAGAACAGGGAAGTTAGATGATAAAATCCACAACACTGATGTCCACGGACCCTCAGCCTTTTATAAAGGGTGAAAGAGATAATTACTTCCTAATTGATTTGACTTAACTCATGTGCAAATGGCACAATCAGCAATCTAAGCTGGTACTTCTTTTGATAAGCCACCAAATTATAGATACGCTTGATTAAGTCAATACATTTCTTATTACCAGGGTGGCCGACTGAGGGGTCATAATGAGCATGAAACACTTTAGCTAGAAGAAAAGGATGGACCCACACTGAAACCAAATATGAAGAAAGCCTTCTTCCAAGGAATATGGGGAACGGTTTTTAGCCTGGAGGGACAATCGCTTTAGAAGATCTACGACTTTGAGACAGGTCATTTGGGCTATTAAGACCCATGAATTAAGAGGCGCGTCAGGAGCCAAGTCCACTGATGAGACCACTGGAGGTACAATGGATAAGATTTGAGTAGGGAAAATTACTGTGACCAGATTTACTTAATCTGAGTCAGTGGGGCAATGAGCAGGGTTACAACTGAGGAAATTGGGGATTGCATTTGATGCTCCTTTTACAAACTCATATTTGAAGTTTAAACTACAGAAATCCGGTGGGTTGGGCCTGCCAATGTTTCAACTTCTGTGGCTTACAAAAATAAAGGAGAACTTGATGATCCATGTGCATTGTTAACTCATGCTGAGCGCCTTGTAAGAGATACCGCCAATGATTCAAGGCCCATGCGACAGCTGCCAACTTTTTATTGGTGATGGCCTAAGACTGCTCATTGGGAGAGAAATTGCAGGAAAATAGGCGACCAGATGTTCCAACTCATCATGCTCCTGAAGCGATACTTCCCCTACCACAACTGATGAGGCATCCCATGCTAAAATTTAGGGTTTGGAGGGGCTGCATGTTTTAAGATGGGGCGATAAGAACAATCTTTGATTGACTCAAATGCCTGCTGGCACTCAGGCGTCCAACAAAAGGGAACCTTCTTACCCGTGAAAAGATGTAGTGTAGCGTCTAACTGTGATAGGGCTGGGGAGAATTTTTTAATAAAATGATAGTACCTGAAAAGCTTCTCAATTGCTTTTGGGTTGTTGGAGTTGGCCATTAGCGGTTGGCATCTAACTTGTTAGGGTATTGGCGTAACATCTTTTATGATGAGATTGCCCAAGAAGATAACCTCCTCCCTATAAAATTTACTATGAAGGCTTGACAAACAGGGCCGCCTTGTGAAAAGCAGCCTCTACCGCTTCCAAGTCCTTTGCATGTTGTTTGGGATTTGTGGAGTGTACCATGATATTTTTGATATAAGCTACCGCGAAGTTGAGCTGGAGATCACCCAGAATACTATTGATCACCCTCTGGAACGTGGAAAGTGCATTTTTTAGCCCAAAATGCATCACTTAAAACTGGAAAATACCCTATTTTGTTTGGATTGAAGTAAGGCATTCCGCGCCCTCCATCACTTAAATTTAAGAGAAAGTATTGACAAGGTCAAGTTTCAAGAACACCCACAATTTAGAAATTGCTTGTCCAATCATTTGTTCCATAGGCAGATGGTAGGTATTGAGGACAGTGATCTTTTTGAGATGACCACAATCCATGCAGGGGCGAAGGGGACCATCAGCTTTCTTGGCAAAAACGTCAGGGGAAAACTGTGGAAGTTTAAAAAAGCCAGCCCTTTTGAAGCATTCATCCAACCATGCATTGAGGGCAACATCCTCTACTGCTGTATGTGGGTACAGTGGGCAGTTTATGTCAATCAACTGAACTGTTGTACAAAACGCCAAGTCAAATTTCATATAAATGGGAAGGTGATCAGCCTTGATAGAGCCAAAAATACCCTGATATTTCAACAATTCAACAGGAAAATTTGGGCGTAAGCCACAAGGGGAACCGTGTTTGCAATAAAATTAGAGCCACAAGCTTTAGTGAGGGTACCCAATAATGGAAACTTACTCTCCTTCTGGCCATTAGAGAATGACAACATATTAGACTTGAGGTAAATTCTAGCATGCTGTTGATGCCACATAACCACCCCTTTAATTAAGTAAAACACCAAATTTGGCATTTCAGAGAATCAATTGCAAAAGCTAAACTGTTAAACTGAGAAGGGTACCAGATGTCATACATTGTATGAGGGATGGGAGGCTGATGAAGCAACCATCACTTTAGGACCTAAATCCAGATTAAGTCCAGCTACAGAGCGAAGTCTACGCTCATAAATTACCCACTGCACCAGTTTCAACCAAGGCCTCAAAAGATACCTGGTGTGATCCAATAAATCTGGTTTGATCCAATAAATTTTTATTGGTAATATAAAGTAGGCGGAGCTCTATTTATTAGCAGCAATAGTTGACTCCGTAGATAAGGAAGAGATTACAATGGGATTGGGGGAAACCACACGGTTTGTGACAGGGGCAGATACTTCATAAGTTGGAATGTCACAATATACTGACATGGGCGCGTAGGGCATGGCAATTAATGGAATCAATTTGGACAGTGATTAGGAGCTGAGATTTGACACCAAGGCCACCATGGCGGCTCCTAGCATGAAAGTCACCTTTTGAAGGGTGGGCTTAGTAAATACGGTTAATATACTGGGCTATTTTGGCTATAGTAGAACTTCTTCACAACCTTATTCATCTAGAAGTAAAAGACCATTGCTACTCTCATCTCAACGAGAAGGGTAGAAATGGTTAGGAATATTGGTTGGTTGAAATTATGAAAGCATCAAGTTAAGTTTAGACCGACCTGCCAAGCTGAGTACTGAATCACCCAACTAAAAAGTCTGAATGTCAGAGGCACTGCTGCTTGAGCAACTGTTTTTAAACGCAGAAAAAGTTTTTGCCAGCAGGTGCCCATGGTCCATAGTGATGTATATAAATAATAGCAACGAACTAGGCAAAAATGGCCCTGGTGCACATGAGTTGTTAAAATAAGTGAGTCAGAATGGGTGGTTTTAGTTTCTAATCAAGCTGGGTTTAAAGTTTGGAATTTATAAAAAAAGTCGAGGAGAAAAACCAATTGGCAATAACCTCAGTTTGTCAGGACTGATTGTACAGTGGTTTGGTGAAACTTATCAAAGCTTGGAACTGGGGCCCTTAATTTGACCTAAACTGAAGAACTTCAAGGGAGGGGAAACAAACCTAATGGGAATCGATATTGAAAAAGTTGATGGTGGGCCAAGTCGCTGATGATTCAGCCTCAGATGCCCAATTTTCACATTTTCCTTTTTTTGACAGTTAACATGACAGCGTCTCACCTGACAGGCATTGGGAACCTCCCAGGACCACCCCACATAGGGTGGTCCCAAGAGTTTAGGAATGGGTTCAGGATACCCGGCCCACCAATATTGGTTGCTTGGGCTTCCGTTTGGCCAAGGTGGTTTTTCATGTGATGATCCCAATGTGAGAGGGGAGGGTTTTGAGTTAACAACTGCTTCCAGCGATGAACTGACGCCATTAGTAAACTTTGCCACAGATTTGAGATTATGCATTACTGATTTAATAGGTACAAGCCAAACGGGCGTGTTTCTGAATTTTAAAAGTAAATTTGAATTGCCACATCATTGTTCAGTGGCTTGATGACACTGTCAAATGTGACTTAGGATTCAACTCATAATACTTCATTAATTGAATGCGCATGCCTGTTGGCCTCATCGCCTTAGGAGTAGGTTTTCTGAATTTTTATGCACAAATTTCTTTAATTTGCCATACTAATTTGGCAAAATAAATTGTTGGAACTTGTGGGGGAATTTTCAGAGGGATGGCTGTCACCCAACACTCGTTTACCACATGGGCATGATCACGTTATGTGACAAGGGGTACAGCTGCCCTCTTGGGACCCTTCTTCGTGGGGAATGTGAATATTACTTAATCTAGGTAGAGGGGACGCCCCCCAGACTTACAATCTTGATCACACGGAACAATTGTCCCGCCAACTTACCAATGCTAATATCAAGATCAAGCCTTGGAAGGGTCATTTTTTAAGGAGCAACTGGAATACCTTGGGTTTGTGGTGGATTTACAAGGGCTTAAACCGCAGCTTGTGAATGTGGAAGCTATAAGAAAGATGACCTGTCCAGTTAATAAATGAGATATCCAAGTGTTTTTGGGAATGGTCAGGTACAACCAGCGGTTTATTTTACTTCAATTGTGTTTGGGGAACCAATCTTTGAGTTGTTGAAAATAATTCCACTTTTGATAGGACGGAATGATGCTAAAGTGCTTTTGATGTCTTAAAAACCGTGTTGTGAGTGCACCCATTTTGCAATACTCCAGCTTCAAAAAAGTTCAAAGTATAGACAGATGCATCACTTTCCACCTTAGGGGCAGGGTTGTCTTAGAAGGATGATGATGGCGAAGAGCACCCTGTCACTTTTTGTAGCCAGAGTCTAGGCTGTCATTACTTAAATTATACTGTGCCTGAGATGAGATGCTTAGCAGTAATTTATGCATACAAACAGTTTTGAGTATACCACCAAGGGGCAAAATCCAAGTGGTAATAGATCATGCCTCCTTGCACTGGCTGTAAAATCTCCTTGAACCTTAAGGATGGCTTGTGCAATGGGCCTTGAAGCTCCAAGCATATCATTTTGAGATTATACATTGACTGGGATTAGAACATCAAAATGTAGATTGTTTTTAACGGCTAACAACGGTTGCTATTTTTGTGGATTTGGCTAAGATTATGTATGAGAAGATGGTGGTGAATAAATACCACAATGAACTGCCACAAGTTACCAAAGTGCTAGATGGCTTAGGCAGGATCCCTGCATAAGCGATGAGGAACTATATAAGCAGATTGGGAATTTGCACTGAGTTTTCCTCGTCTTCCGCTAGACCAGCAATAATTATGGATGCACATTGAGAGGTAGGGCATGGTAGGTTACAGAAAACATTATAGTTTTTGCGACCCCACTGATATTGGGAAAGCATGCATTATGATGTGCTGGATATGGTAAAAGTTGTCATCAGTGCCTAATGGAGAACCTTTCCACAAGAAGACATATATAACCTGGTTAAGCCCCAATTAGTCCAGCTTACTGTTTCCCTTGATGTAGTGGGCCTCTGCCAACTAAAGAAAACTAATCTAAGTACATAATAGTATCAATTGACCATTTGACGAGATGAGAGGAAGCCAAGGCGGATAATGATTTGGGGCGGTCACCATCGCCAAGTTTATTATGGAGTGTGACATACAATGAAATGGCTGTCCACAGTCCATCTTAACGGACAATGGAATCAATTTCACCTCGCATATCCTGCCTAAGTTGAACGAGTTGATGGCAATCAGCAGGGTCTTGACTACACCATACCACCCTTAATCCAATGGAATGGTAGAATGGGTTAACGGAACCTTAGTGAATATTCTCACCAAACTTGTAGAGGATCAGCCATCAGAATGGAGCACCCTTTTATACACCACTGTCTTTGCATACAATATTAACTACCACTCAGCAACTGGCAAGAGTCCTTTCCAGTCACTTTATAGAAGACATCCAGTGTTGCTGGAATTGTTTAATCCTGTGTGGAGGATACCTACTGTGTAGAACAGCAGCTGTATTTGACCAATATAATGGAGACACTGATCAGACTACAAACAGAAGCATATTCTACCAGTTTACTAAGAAGATTTGTGATCAGGAGGCTGATCAGAGTAAAAATTTAGCGGACTCCCACAGTTTGCTTTAGGAGATCATTTCTTGTTCCACGACTAACATGGATTTTAGATGGAAAAACAAGCTTGCTAACCTTTGGACTGGACCATTTGAAATAATCGAGAAGATTGGTATTAAAGCCTACACCATTATGGACCTGCAGGTGGTCAGATTATCAATCAAGTTCATTCAAAGTTCCTTTGAGCATACGAGAAATAAGAGCGTATCATCCAGTCAATGGGGGGGAGGAGACATATCAGGAAGTTTAAATGACTAAATGATAAGCTATACATTTTAAGCGGATTGGAAATTAGAGTTGAGGCAAGCCTCAAGGTTGAGCATAAAGTTATATTGATATGAAGCAAATCAAAGTATTGATAGTTTGGCAAATCAAGGGGATACTGCTGAAACCTCAAGATAGACAAAAAACTCCAAAAAGGCAATGAATAGGAGATTACTAAGCAAATGATGGATTTGACTTGGGATACCGAGATAGGAGTTTTATCGGAAGAATGAGAGGAGGATGTTTTTTAAGGCCACAGATAAGTTCTGCGTTTATTTATTATTATAAAAAATGACATGCGGAGCAAATGCTCCATATATTATCTCTCTTGGGTTTATTAAGAGTTGGCAATCTGCATATAGTCTGATCTTGTTGCTCAGTGGTAATACTCTGCGCAAACCAGCTTGGCGGAATTGAACAAATAATGCCAAAAAATAAAAGTCTCTATTGACGATGGGCTTCTCCATTGGGTTAGGGATTCCTCCTTTGTATATCCTAAAGATCTGAAATGGAAGGAGCCATAAGACGTGTCCCTAATGTTTCCTGCACAATCACATTAAACCAACTACATTTGGCTAGCAACCTGATTAGGTAATGGGACTCTTTATTCATTATGGCAGGTCACAAACCAAATGATTCACTAGTTGCAGGCGGCATCACTAACCTCACAACTGCTAATTAGATTCCCAATAAGTTGGTGATAAGACCTGACTAATATTAATTGATAAACATGATAGTCAATCAACAATCAACAATCAGATGCCCAAACTTCATCAGCAACTCTGCCCAACGAGATCTTAAGCATTCACCCAGATTGATCCCTAATGGATCTGAACTAGAAGAATTACCCAAGAAATCTATACATTATTTATCTGTAATCGAGTTCAATTGGTATCTGATATATTCACTAGTGGGACATAGCCTTTAACAAACAAGAAGATAACCTTAGAAGCTGAAAAGGTTTGCAAAAATCCCAACACATCCCCCTCTTGTCTAATTTACAGCGAGAATAGGACTGGGACAGGTGAATGCCACCTCAGACCAGGTTGACTATTTCTTAATTTTCCAGAAGAACACAGCTAATATGCACTAAACTCTGTTCAGGACAACCTTTGGCATGAGGTTCTCCTCCTTTTCTTCCTTGCCACTGCATCCTCAGTTTATGGTCCTCATGACATAAGGTCATGCCAGCCTTGTCAATTTACTTGTGACAATGCTAGTCCCAGAAATCCAGTTTTTCCACAGTCAGGGAATACAATTCATTGTCATATTCAGGATCTTGGTTTAGCGTCCTTGGTTTCCAGATCTCCCTCGTTGTCCTTGACAGGAGGTTACTATCATCAATGTCTGTCTCGTGGCAAAAATAAGAATGATTAAATATATTTGCTAATGGTATATTTATTAATAAATTTTCTGCTTATATCATTTTTGCATTTTTTTTCTTTTTTGAAGGCCTTATCTAATTATTCTTGAGATTGGATATACTGAAATTAGAGCATAACTACTACCAAAAGTGATTAATGTTGGAAATTTTTATAAAAAGTTCAACACCCCTGGATCATCCAGCTCATATGTCAAATTCTTCTAACTCTTGGTACCAGCTTTATCTTGACAATCTTTCCGCTGAAGATCCTTGGCTCTTCTTACTTATATGTCGTATGGTTTGGAGAAGTCTCTTTTATGATCCCCCTAGGACCCATACTCCCAGTTGAGCACACATAGGTAGTCCTTTTGCTGAACTACTGGAAATGGTATCCAACCTTGATGAAACCAGAGTAGCGAGCATCACAAATGACTCATGGCTGATTCTCCCTCTTACAATGATTTCAAAATTGGACTTAGATACTCTCTTAAGTTTGGCTCCTTGTGTGGATAATCCTACTATTATCATCGAGCCTCCTGAAGCAATGTCATCCAATATTAGTCAGTTGCTTTGTGCCATATCTGACTTGCTTCCTGAGTTCCTTTTTCAACTTGCCAATACTATAAACCAGTTGTTCTTTTTAACTGAAATAGATAATAGAAGTCACAAACGTTTTAAGCTCTCCTACGCAGAATTAAGAAACAATAACTTAAGCTCTTTTTTATAATTCTAAACCTCTCTGATCTCTCAAGAATCTTAGATTGAGACGTTGCAGCCTATGCCCTTCATTTTGTGGGCCAAGTTCTTTGAAGATGGACCACAAAGCTTCCAGCCTCCACCAAATTCCATCATTTTTTCTGCTTTTTAATCCAATAAGCTCATAGTTTTTGTCTTCAGAATGTCATCTACTCCTTGCATGACTATCTTGTTTCTGGCTCTTTTCATCAATACCTCCCACTTATGGCTCTGATCGGGGGCATTATCCAGCAACCACCATCTTTTATCCAGGATCTATGCCAGCTCACATGTCCAGCGTTCTTGATGAAGCCTATCAGAAGATCTCAAGACCAATCTTTCAGATCAGGTGCCATATTGTGACTACTCGGGGTTATTTGCTGACTGCCTCTTCTTTTTCTGTTGCTTCACTCCCCTAATCTGGGGTATCACAATTCAAATACCAACATCTCTATTCATCTTCCAACTAATCATGTTCTCTCAGGGTTAAGCCTCTGCTCAACAGACTTGGCTTTTAGTAGGTCTAGTCTTTGCTAGCGTTTGATCTCATATAAATTTAAATGATTATTTAAGCCTACTGCTATCATATACCCTTCCCAAGAGGTGACATAGGCTGAATTACCCCCAATTTAAGGATAATCAATATAAATTATAAAATATATGAATTTTTATGTGTTTTTTCTCTTCTCCTTATTTATCATTTTTAGTTGTTTTTTTCTTATTTTTATATGGGACATGACCTTCACATTGTTCAGAGGTCCAACTTTTCTATTTATTCCCACAAACTGGTTAATAGGTATATTATGACTTACCAGTTTTTATGGTTTGGAGGTCTTATTTTTAAGACTTAACCATTTACTTTAGAAAGCGGTCCTTTTTTAGGACTTAAACAAAAAAAAGTCAGGACATAACCATCTCAATAGTTCAGAAGTCCTTTGGGACCGCTCTTATTTTTTTCTTGGATCCACTACTCTAGATAATTAGCATGGACACAATTAACAATCCTCCTATCCATGAGGTTCTTAGTGGAATATGCTTCCATTACTGTCTTTAAAAATCTTGAATGTACCCAAAGACAGCGCATCTAACTTGTTTCTTCTTCTTAAGCCATTCTTGTCACAATAGGCTATTTTATGCCTTTGTGGTTTTTGTGTATGCCAGTCAGTTCTTAACATCTGTCATTTTAGCATTGATCCTTTTCTTCAATGTCATATCAAATGCTTGCAACTGCATCTCATTCTGGATTTTTAAAAGTCTTTACCTAGTACTGCCCAGCACCCATCCAAAATGTTGGTTTAACCACTAAATATAGAATTAGTAGTAACGCGGCCTTTCTTCCATACAACAACTCAAACAGCGTTATCCCATTGCCATATGGTGAAAGATGTTATAAGCAAACGTCACCAAACGGAATATGTTCCCAATGTGAAGTTATCCCAGCGACCAGCTTCATCAGCGTCATGGCCAGCATACCATTTACTCATTCTACTAATCTGTTCAAATGCGTCCTGTAGGGTACTGACATTACTCCTCATATTCCCATTATTTTGTTAAAAATCAGGATCATGTGGGATGTAAAACTCGTTCCATTGTTGCTTAACAAGACTTGCAGGCATCTATGATGGCGTACAACTTGATCCAGGATAAACCATGCGGTACTTGTAGCGTCCAATTTCATCAGGGCCTTTGTCTTGACTCATCTGGTCAGATGGTCGATTACAACTATTATATATTTGACTCCCCTTGTGTTTGTAGTCAATGGTCCCATCACATCAATAGACACTGTATGCCAGGCAAATCCAGGACGGACCAGTCAATATCTGGTTGTATTCTTGTGTGTTTTGTGAAAAAGGCACCCCACGCAGTAAGCCAGATAATTGGCCATGTTGTAGATGATAGACTCCCAATAATAGTACTGGAGAATGTTGTTGGTCATCTTCCTCAGGCCTCCATGACTGACAACCTTATGTGCAACCTGAACAATTTCAAATCTTACTGACAATCTTTGAAATAAGGGTCACTTTCTGTCAATCATCCTATATACTTGTCCAGCATTGGTCTTGTTGTTTTCCATCGCTTTCCAAAGTGTACCTTGGATCCCTTGGAGCTCTTTCCTAATTTCTCTATTGACCATTCTCTAAAATAGCTCGTCAGTCTGCTGATATACCACTTGACCCATTGAAAAACCTTGATAAGCTGTCCTCATTCTTTTGAGAAGCTCCCTCTTGGTGAATTATTTAGAGTTGTAAGCTTATAGCTTCAATGCACACTGGTCCATACATCCTTCCAGTTCTTTTAGGTTATGCAGCTATTGCAAGAAGAGTGGTCTGCAACCACTTAAAGTGAATACTGTGATTTTACACATGAAACTGATTACAGGCATAAATCACCACAAGGCATTCACACTCAGTAACAGTAATTATATTCTGCTTCTGATAACATTCGGCTCACATAAGCTACTGGATGCTCATCCCCAAGCTGATCTATTTGACTCAGAATGGCGCCAATCGCCGTTAGCAAAGCATTAGTCTGGGTTGGGACCATCTAGTACTAAAAAAAAGCATTAGTATGTGCTATAAACTCTCAATTAAAATTCAGAGTTTTCAATATAGGAAAATCTATCTTGATACCGGCATAACTCATTGAAAGAACTCTGGACCTCTTTGTTCCAAATGAACTTTTATTCTGATCCTTTAAAAAATGAAAAGGGGCTCTGCAATTCTTGCAAAATCCAGTATAAATCCTTGGTAATATCTGATCATTTCATTAAACACTTGAATATCTCAGACACTTCTAAGGATGGCCATCCGCTCTATGGCCTCATTTTTCTGGGTTTGTGGTTGAAGTCCACTGGTGTTGATGACGAACCCCTTATATCTAACTTTTTCTTGAAGAAGTGGCACTTCCTCATCTTAATCTTCAGGTTAAACATGGAAAGTCTCTTGACTTCTTCCTACTGGTTTAAATGGTCAGTAAAGGTCCTACTGAACACATTTATTGCGTCCAAGTACACCAGGACGCATGACAACTTCAGGTCTTATAGTATAGCGTCCACGGCCCTCTGGAACGTTGCAGCGCATTGCAAAGACCTTGGGAATCCAAGTTGGTTTGTAAAGCCCCTGCGTTATGATAACTGTGCATTTATCCTGGTCTTCCATTGGCAAATGATTTACCAATATCCCAATTAAAGATCCATTGTGGAGAAATACTTTGCTTCTCTAAATCAATTTAATGCTTTTATAATTTTTAGGAGTGAATACAAACCTTTCTTTGTTTTTTGTTCAGCCTCTGATAGTTGATCACTACTCGATTATTGTTGTATTTTTCTTTATAATGAGAATTGGGCTCACCCAGGGACTCAACAATAGAACTAGGAGCCTGTATTCTAATAGCTTGCTGATTTCCTCTTCTTCTACCGCTTCAGCAGCCTTAAAAAATAGGATCAGTTTCATTCTTATCAGTAAATTTTTCCCCAGTGTCAACTATATAGATGACGTTCTTTGCACATCCCAAATTGTAATTGTTTTGGGCAAAGATTACTCAATACTTTTTGAATAGTTCAAGCACCTCCTCTTGCTGTATTTCTGTCAAATCAGTGAGTTTTTTTTTTGGTTGATCATTAGATCAATACTCTCAGACAACCTACTGAAAATTTCATCTTGGCAAATGTCCCAAAATAATGAAATCTTTGAAATTCCGCCATCAGGATCGGATGTACAAATGTGAAAATATAATTCTTCTTGATCTTCATCGTTTTCCACTCAAATTTGCTTGGAGAACTCGGATTTCTACATGGCCTGGAAAGACTATTCCATGAGCACCCATGGCTCTACTCTGGACTTCATCCATGACTACTGACCTCTCCATACAATAGCTCAGGTCTTTCCAAAGTCATTACCATATTGACTATTACCTGTGACCCAATGATATGGTCCTGAATTCTTGGTTCCTAGATGAATCCCCCATTTTTAAGGATTTCCTTTAGCATTTCTATTCACTTTTATCTAGCTAAATGGTAGCGAATTGGGATAATGACATTATTGTAGATCAGATTGAAATTTTTTTCCTGGTAAGCTGAGTTTCTTATCTCTCTGATAAACTAGAGGTATTGTCTGACCCTATATGGTCAACGTATTGTCCCCAGAAGTTACGTTTAATTCCATATTTGCTTATAAACTCAGTCAGGATTAGAATGTTTTAGTTTTGTTTTTCCAAAACTATTTCTTGGGCGGATACCACTAAGGATCCAAATCTGAGTGGTAAAGCGCTATATGCTCCACAAGAGATGGTTGTGTATGGCCCAGAGGTTCCATATTCCTTCATATGTTTAAGTTAAGCGATATTCTCATTTTCTTCACCAGCTTGTTTGAGACAATATTAATCAGTGCCCTGCTGTTAATAATCGCCCGCGCCCATACTCAATTGAACATATCAATATATGTTCACTCAGCATGCCCCATGTCACTGATGCCCCTACCCCTATGTTTTCCGCCATGGTCTGCCAGCTAAAGTGGGCGCCAGACAAAAGTTTCCCCAAAGCTTCCTCGCCTTCTGATATGGCTTCCTAGGCTGATAACCTAGGGGCTATATTAGGATTTTTATTAATTTATGATAACCCCTTTGTTTGGCCCATTTGCAAATAATGATGCGTGGCGGCTCCCCCTTTTGGGTTGAACACCACTAGTGCTAAAAAAATATATGTACACTCAGATATTGTAAAATGGTAATTACCAAATGTATAGCTGCGTTACTTGCCACATTGATGGTGTAGATTATTTGTTCTGACAGATCATAAAATGATTCCTTAATTGTGTTTAGAGATATTGACAGATTCGCCTCATCTAATTTTACCTCAGACAGATCATTAAGATCTCAGCAGATAATTTCATGTCCTCTAATTGACGCACATATGGGTGAGTGACCTTCTTGATTATTTTGGGGTTGATACCCTTTGCTCCGGCTGGCTACCGCATTGATGTCAAATGACCACTTGGTAGAGCTGGTCATGTGCATCATTGTCAACAAACAGATCACTAATGTCAATGTCCTCATTTAGATTATTGGGAAGAATGTTTTTAATAAGTTCTAGTCTGTTCCTCATCTAGGCCATGGGCCCTTTTCTCAACTCCTGTGTGGGTTTAGCCTCCGTTTCCTGGACCATGTTGATTTGCTCCTTAGGCTTCTTGATAAAGCACTGGGAAGCAAAGTAGCCCTTCCCTCTGAACTGGTCACAACACTTATTACTCTTTTCTGTCCATTTAAACTTGACAGGTTTGTTTCCTGGCACAATTCTATTGTTTTGATTCCTTAGAAGTTTCAGTCACTTTTGTAGGACTTAAATTTTAACCAGAATCAGTTTAAAGCTTTGGTTAGGGCTTGGACGTGGCTCCTAACATTTTAAAGTGATATAACATTTGTGAAGTGGTTATTTTGTTGCTAACGCGAAGACATCATTTGATGTAAATTTTGATAAGGCTGAAGGGCCACTTGTAATGTAATCCATGCATCAAAATCATCCAGTTTTTTTTCGCTCTGACCAAAACCGTGATTCTTGATAGAATCAGTTGGCAAAATTCACTAGGCTCTCATCTTTCTGTAATTGGACCCTATAGTTCTTGCTTGCATTTCATCATGCGCGTGAGGCTTCAAAACTCCTTCATTATTGCAGCTTTGGCCTCCAAATAAGACTAACTGTCTCCCTCTAGATGAGTTAACACCAAGTTTTGACAATCAGTATCTAAACAGTTCATGACTATAAAAGTTTTTTATCTATTACCATAAACAAACATAGTCATGTGAACAGTTGGAAGAATGCAAGAGCGTTATCAAAATGAAAAATGCGTAATTTCAGCGTGTCTTTAAATTCCTCTGAAGATACTCTAGCCGCAATTTTAAGCTTGGCTACCCGATTGACTTGAGAATATAATCTATAGGGTCATATTAAAATGGCATTGACTTTCTAAGCATATTTTAGCAATGGTTGACTTTCTAACTGGAGTTTTTGCGGTCTTTTCTTTGGCGTAAGTCACTGCATATGGTTTGCATTCACATCTCTTATTCTTCAGTTCTTTGAATTGCTTCACTGATGTTCCATGTCTGAGCTTAGTGAATACAAATTAAATGTGATCTGCATTGCGTTCCATCTTTAAGAATAAAATTTCTTGGTTAATTATCCTTCTTTTTTAGCACTAGTGATGCCAACCCAAAAAGATTGAGCCGCCATGCATCTTTATTTGCAAATGGCCAAACAAAGGGATTATTAGAACGATTTTTTCCTAATATGGCACCTCAGCTAACAGCTTAGGAATCCATATCAGAAGGAGAGGAAGCTTTGGGGAAACTTTTTTCTGGCGCCCAATTTAGCTGGCAGACCATGGTGGACAGCATTGGGGTGGGAGCATCAGCGAAATGTGGCATATGGAGGTATAATTGTGGCTTTCTTCATCAATGAGGCTAGCGGTGTCCATCGCCTCAACATATTGAGCAAGTTGATGCCCAGCAAAAGTGATGAGAACAGGCACACAAGTAGATGAATTTATGCGCCGGTGGGCTTCAGGGTAATTTTGGTCAAAAAGAGAGGTTTTTGCTTCATCAATGTAGGCTCATCTCGCATTAAAAGCCTGCTCCTCAATCTCATATTTTTCCTCTTCCTCAAAATCATGAGGGAAATTGGGAATTGGAATACCCTCAACTCAGGGGTTACATTGCCTCATGGAGTAATTGGCGGAGTAGGGTGTTGGCAAGAGCTGCAGCAGCTTCAACTGCCATTTTATTTATATTTTTATATATATGGGATAAACATTTTAGGACGAAAACGGTGGGGATACAAATTGAGAGGATCAGCAAAAAAACTTCTCCAATGCAAAATCCGGTTTAACATTATATGACTGTTCATTTTTTGTCAATCCAATTGAGACAAAAAAAGGGGTTTGACTTAGCTAATTCTAGCCTAGGCACCAGAATTTGCAAGTTGGCCACAACTGATTGGCCACAAACTGTCAACCACGGGAGCTCAGCTGAAACTGTTTCACCCATCATCTCAGGTTGTCATAAATCAACCAGATTTTAAGAAATTTTTTAAAGTTTTGATTGGCTGCGGCTTTGGAAGCCACGCCAGAATTCGCTGAGGTATTAGTTATCCTTCTTTCTTTTACATTGATATTACTTTTCTGAGTAGCTTATTGCCAAAATTGGGAGAGTGGTTATCCTGGCAGGTAAATCTGCTCCCATTATAGTGCAGATTTCAAATTAAAAACCTGTACTGGCTAGAAAAATTCTTGATGTGGTATATATGTCCCAAGATTGACCCACCTCAAATATTATTATTGCCAAAATTGGAAACTTCTTATACTCCTTCATCAATATTAGTGACTCTCTCCTAAAAGGCAGCAAATTCTCTATGATTGGCTAAATCAAGGCGTTCTTTTTGAAAGTTGCCAGATTCATCTAAAATTCCTTAATTCTACCTTATATGACAATTTGGATTGTTGTATCTTACTCAACTACCCCCAGTAGTGAGCACCAAATACTAAAATATGGGGATTGGTGGCTACTCTACTACCCCTGTAGTGAGCACCAAAAAAATAAATCTGGTACTAATAGCCTTGAATGTTAAGAAATGGTTGACTTTTAGCTCCCAGATGTTTTTGCACATGTTGTTATGTGAATGATTTGTGTTGCTTGATAGTAATTATAACGGGAGTGATAATATTATGATAACTATTATCTATAGTTTAATAGATAAACCTGATATGGTGTAATGCTAAACTTTTGATAATTCATGAAATACTGATTATGTTAACTATAAGGACTTCTTCCCTATCCTGGCTGAACTTAATCCACTCTCATATTCAAGAATCCCAGCCTTCTTTATTTTCATGCTGAGCTTGCATAGTACATATAAAAAGGTCTGCTTCTCTTTTAAGGATATTCAATTTTTACTCTTTACACACAAAGAGTCCATAATTAATTTACTATAAAAATAATTAACTGAAGCTTAATAGAACTTTTTTATATGAAGAACCTGCTTTATTATTATTATAAAATGCTATTGAATTTTTAGATAAAAATCGCCACCCATCTCCTTGGTTGGCACCTCAGGCATGAAATTGCAGCCGTTGCCATTAAACTTCATTATGACAACTCTACCAGCGTTGGTCTTCTCCATTGGAAATTAGGAATTCCTCCATTAAATATCCTTAAAACCTGGAATGGAAAAAGCCAGAAAACATGTCCCTAACATTTCCAACTCGATCACAGCAAACCAACAACATTTGTCTAGTGACCTGTTTATGTAATGGGACTAATTACCCATTATGGCAGGCCGCAAAACAATTGATTCACTAGTTGCAGGCGGCATCACTTTCATAACAACTGCTAATTAAATTCCCAATTGGTTGGTAATGAGACCTGACCAATCATAATTGGTAAACCTGATAGTTAATTAATGATCAACTAGTAGATGCCCCAATTTCTTCAGCAACTCTGCCCAACGAGATCTTAAGCATTCAACCAGATTGATTCCCAATGGATCTGAATCTTGTAAATTACCCATGAAATCCCCGGACAAAATCAGCCCAAAATTGAGGTCAATCAATATCCAATTCGTTTGCTAGAAGGACTTATCCCTTATTAAACCAGAAGATAACCTAGGAAGCTTAAAAGGTGGACAAAAATCCCAACAGCATGTGGTTACTCAATATTGGGATAAGAAGATTAAGAAACAAATAAATTTAGTTCTAGCTAAAAAAAGGAAACTGGCTAAGACTCAGAAAAAGGACTAGCAGTCTAGATAGTGAACATTCTAGCACCGCAATCAAACCTGTTCCCCTGGAATATTAAAGATGACATTAATATTTATGCTTTATACATATAAAAATACCTTTTACGCTCTTCCAGTGTTAAATTTGATTATAAACGCCATTACCCAAGCAAAGGCAAAGTGGCTTAACCCCAAAATCATGAAAGTATTTTCTTGGCCATACGCTCATATTCTGGCAAAAGAAGTCAGATCCGCCAAAAGCACTGAAGAGCTACTCAAAGATGAGACTTGAAGAAGCATATGTATCTCTATCTATCAGCGCAATCAAGTAATCTTTTCCTAATTTACATACACAATTACTTCATTTCTTGTTTTGGCAAATAGTGCTTTAATTCACTTAGTAAACACTTTGTTGCAATACTCTGAGTGTACAAATGTGGACATTATATCAATTGTGTAAAGCTATGGGCAATAATTGACAATGGCTTGACATCAATATCATTTTTTCCAAATTGGTAAAATGAATAAAGATTTTATCCAATTTAAAGCAACGGAGAGTATGGAGCAGCTGGGCTGGATACCACAACATCTTGTGGAGCATACAGTGTACTGCCACTTTGTTTCAGATTGCTGGTGATATCAACATCCACCATAGTGTTGGAAAATCAAAATTATGGCATATTCAGCAAGATGGAATACTTGATAAAGTATGGGATAAAAGTGATTTTGAGTAGATTACTCTGTTAATTTTGGGGAAAACCCTGCGCTTTGGTATATCAGCAGATAGGCGAAACTCCGATATCAATAATAATTTTGTAATTTTAATCTATAATGATGGCTTCATTTACATTTAATAAAAGTTGATTGTACGAAATATTAGGGAAATGACATGGAAGATTCTTGAAAACTGTGTGATGCTATTGAGGATGAAAACAACAAACAAATTTCTGCCAGGAAAACAAATAATAGTTAACAAAGGGTTAGCGGTAAATTCCTGGAGGAATTAAATGGAATAGAGGTCAGTTTATAGAATTAATTGAGACTAGAGCTTGGGTAGTGCCAAGAATAATAATAGGCCATGGAAAAATAAGAGTGCTACTGACCAATTTTGGCGAGAAACTGATGAAAATAGAAAATTATCAAATCATTGCTTATTGCTTTTAATACTGAAGGCAGAAATAAGAAAATTTTATTAATTTTGGAACATTAACCAAAATGAGATTACTAGTGGATCTTTGGAATTTCAGTTGACCATATTACTAACCTATTGACTGATTAATTAATTTGATGATTGTTGGTTACAACTGTATCTCAGCAACAGTCACCAACTAGGGAAGTTATCGTCAGGAATCATCCTCAATGATATTAAGCATAAAATATGAGGATGGAACAGCATCCAATAGTCAAATAGCTGCAGTGGACGATTATATATCTCAGCAACAGTTATTGACTAAAGATATTCTTGTTGGGAATCATCCTCAATGGTATTAAGCAAGAATATGATGTGGGAGCAACAACCAATACTCAAATTATGGGGAATTGTTCAGATCAAGTTGATGGGGAGTCACCAGAAACTACCTAAGCGTTATATTGCTTTTTGTAAGTAGTTGGATCACCATTAGTCAACATAATTACTTTCAAGTTCCTAAAACCCTAAAATTGGTGCTGAACAGCCGAGGATTATGCTACCTAAGAAATTTAAGTCATAGATAACCAATGAGATTCAGTGCCTAAAACTTGAGGGTCAAATTAGTATAAGAGAGCAAATAATTCCCAGCGGACAGCTGAAAAGTTGTGTGCCAATTATACTAAAAAACAACCAAATATTCCCTAATGAAATCAGATTCAAACTTGATAATAACTTTGTTTTACATTTGGTGTATAATATTACTCTTGAGTTAAGAGTGCAAAAATTAGATATCCTTATGTTGTTATCATGTCTCCACTTAGCTCTGTGAGAAGAGAATAGGGAAAGTGTTCCTTACCAGTACTAAAATAATATAAGGCAAAGAAGCACCTTTCTAGCGTTGGACTATTCACTCAACGTGGCTTTTGGGCAATCAACTTTAAGAATTGCCTTCATAATACTATTCCTCAGGTTGTATATTTACAAACATCAATGCAAGCTTCAAGGATCTGTGCAGATGAAATCAGGGCGCAAAAGCGAGCTACCATACAGCAGGCCAATTTTACATGGATGCTGCTGAAAGCTTCAATGTAATGATCAGTAATGAGCAACTTTATGATCTATCTGAATGACAGCAAGAAGAAGTGCTACAATTAATTAAAAAATATCAGGTGATATTTGCCCAGGATGACCACGACCTCAGATGATCTAAAAATATGATCCATAAGGTCATTGCTGGATAAATCCACTGATATGAATGAGACCAGTTTGCTGATCCAGGGTTGATAAAGAAGCAGTTAGTTAAGAAATCAGCAAATTGGTTGAGCATGAGCTCCTTGCTCTGTAATTGAGCCCATAGGCGAGTCTGATTCTCATTAAAATAAGGCTTTATTGTGTGGTAATCAAATATTGCCAATTTTAATGAAATCACTAAGAAGGATTCATATCTGCTGCTTAGGATTGATGACGCGATTGATTGCCTAGGGGAAGCCAAGTATTTTTTGCTATAGACTTGACCTTGATGTATTAAAAGATAGACTTGCTAAAGGGAGATCAAGAGAAATTTATGATAATCAACTGTGCAAGGATTGTACCAGCTGATGAGAACGCCCCAGGGATTAAACAATGCAACAGTGGCATTACGGAGATCATTAAATTCTATATTAAGTGACTAAAGTTGACTTGTGTTTTGTATACTAAGATGACATCAACATATTCAACAGGGAATTCACCAATCACCTAGAGAACTTAAAGGAAGTTTTCAAACGCCTAGCAATGGTGAATTTAAAGGTAAGCCAAGAAAATGCCTTTTTGAATAAAAACTTGAGTATTTGAGGTTTGAGCAAACTTAAGCGGATTACAACTACAACTGCTGAAATTAACAGCCACTAAATATATATTAATCCCAAAAAGCATTCAGGACACTAAAGTTTTCCTTAGGATGATCAGCTACTATCGCTGATTCATCAAGTATTTTTATGGAATCACAAAACTATTTTTACAGCTATTGAAGGGTCCAAAAAAGAATTCTTGTGGTTTGAGGAGGCCAAGGATTAGTCAATGTGTTAAGGAAATACCTGATGAGTAGTCCTGTGTTACAAACACAATTTTCATTTGATATTTTATCATACAGAAAGATGCCTTGTTAATGGCAATCAGCATCAATTTAATTCATGTTGATGTCAAGGGGAAGAGCATTTGGCGGCGTAAGTGAGCAGAACATTGAGCCAGCAGAAAGGAACTACACTATTACAGAGCTCGAGTGCTTTGCAATGACTTATGCCTGCAAAAATTTTGAGTTTAGATTTATGAAACACACTTAAAAATTGTGACTGACCACTCATCTCTAGGCTGCTTACATAACCTTAAGGAATCAGATAGGCAACTGGCCTAATGGGCTAAAAGTGAAAGTCTATGTTTTGAGATTATACACTGAGCTGGAGCAGAACATCCGAATGCTGACGGGCTAATTGAGATTGCCTGCTGTTAAAGTTGTGTATTCTTAAGATGATTAATTATTCCAGAAGATGATAAAAGGATATATTGGGGATAACCCTAAGAGATCAAGGTTCACTGAAGAAAGTGATGGAAATGTTGAAGTTAAAAAAGGACAGCTATACAAGTCAATTGTCAGAAAATGTATTGTTCTCTAAACGGATGGAATGAGAAAAATCACCTAAGTTGCGCACAAAGTCGACGGCCATGGTGGCCTAAGAAAAACCATGGACCATTTGTGCCAGTTTTATATGTGAATCAATAAACTATGATGTAACGGAATAGCTGTCCTGTGCATGTAACATCAACTCCACAAGCCACATAGGAATGTAACAGAATGACGTCTAGTACGCCATGGGTTCACTTGGTACATGGTGTCAATAGAAGTTTATGGTACACTTAAGTGTTAGTAAAGGGGTGTAAAGTACATCATCGTGGCAATAGACCATATGACTAGATGGGTTGAAAATTCCTTTAGCATAGTAGATTTACAAGAACCGTGAGTTTCATAAAGGACCAAGAGGTGTAAAAGCATGGATTCCTGCAATTTTTATAAAATGACAACAGAACAAACTTTGCGTCATATGTGATTCCAAGGCTGAACAAGATAATGGGTTTCTGAGGATCATTATCCATTCCCTACCACCCAGAAATGAGCAGAATGGTAGAAAGAGTTAATGCAACTTGAGTTATGACACTGAGAAAATTGATAGTAAGGAAAACTTCCTAATTGGTAACTTATCTGAGTTCAATTACCTTCACATATAATATTAGTTATTATACAGTGACATTTTTTATTCGACCTTCTATTTTGGATAAAAGTATGTACTTTCACTAATTTTGTCTTTCACCATTGAACTGCTTTGGAGATGAGTGAAGAGCATAACCTAACTCAACTGGCAGTAATATGATTTATTTGCAATCTCAGGCATTTGATATATTGCTGAAGAAAATAATTAGAGATAAGAAATTAACAAGAATTGACTGGTGCTAAAAATACCATGTGAGGATAAGGATGCCTATTTTGATACCTATGGATTTGGAGTAAGAAATAAGTTATACGCCCAATGGTCAAGTCCATTTAATATTATCACAAAGTTGGCAACAGATACTATATAATAGAGAACATAACGGATGGTCATATAGTGAACAGTGTCCTTTCTAAATATTTAAAGTACTGAACTTAAGAGAAAAAAATTTCTCAAGAAAAAATGTAAAAAAGAAAAAAAACTTAAAAAAGAAAAGATTGATATAAGAAAAAACCATAGAGAAAAAAATAATAAAAAGATAAACAATCTAGAAAAAATTATAAATTTATTTTATGGAGATTATCCTATAAAAAAGAATAGAAAAACATTAAAAATAGTTTATTTTTTAATTTGTTGCCACATTTGAGAAGATCTGGCAGTATCCCACCTCCCATTTTTCAGCGCGGAGAAGGAAGATGAGCTATTATGAGCATAGTGATGAATTATGCCAGAATCAGCTGACCGCGTTTGTTGTTGACAGGATCATATCAGGTTTAAACTGGATCCGTTGTGAGTAGTCCTGATGCGCTGAAGAGAATAAGGGCTCTGTAAAGCTGGCTGAGAAAATACTAGGTGGGACAAGGAGACATTGAGACCTATCCAGGTTTAATACTGATGGACCAATAATATTGTTGGCAAATCTGCCTGAAAATTTCCTGGCATGGCATGATGCCATGGGAACCATGTAGAAAAGAGGCGGAAGTAAATAGGAATAATGAAGAGGAGCCGCGTTGCCAAAGTCTGGCATGAGAAGCATTGAGTGCGGACAGAACCAAACTCTGCTGAAGTTATTTTGAGTCACAATGACCATGGGCCAAGGCGGCATCCTAAATTATTATCATTCGCTAGGTAATCTAGTTAAGAGGAAGATATGCTGGTACTTTAGTATGCCCACATTACCCATTTTATTATATAAATTTATAGTTGATTGACGCTAGGGATTAGATCTTTATGTAAATGTGGGAGTTATCATCTTAGATGGTACCATTATTCAACAAAAACCCTCGCAATTTTAGGGAATCTGCTAGTAATTTCTGTTAAATTACTTAAGTATATTAGTAATTTTTAACCCAACAATGAATTTACTTTAAAATTTGAATGCAAGTTAAATAAATTTTTAATCTTATTGTATAAGTTGACCAGGTGTTGTTACTAATTGACTCAGGGATTATGTATAGTTGCTGAAGCATCACAATGCTTCTGGGAGCAACTCAGTTTAATTTTTAGATAATGCGGCCTGCTATTGATAGATAAAGTCTCATTCCCTAAGCAAGTTGCAAGCCTAGTTAGGGTGCTCCAACGAGACTTATTGAGACTGTGGTGATACTTTTGTCATAGACCAGAAGAGATCATTACCCCAGTTGGCGGTGAAACCTGAATAGGATTTGAGAAAGGTCCTCATGGGTGTGACTTCAGAGGGCTATATCAGTACCAACGGCTGCCGTTTCCAAAAAATAGACATCAACTGGTGTTGAACGCTAATTACCCTATACAATTTCCTTAACTCTCAGTATTAAGCAGTAACATATATAGCAATCTAATTGTTTTACAACGTATTATGTATATTCTTGAAATAGAGTATTATAGAAGAGGTTTCTATTATCCATTTTTGTTATTAACTCTTGAGGAAGATTTGAAGAAAAAGTTCCCATGTGCATGTATTTATTAGTAGCTTCGCCTGCTCCTGAATGAAGAGAGAAAATAGCGTTAGCACCTGTATAGCGTTGGACACAATACTCAACTTTTCCTTAAGCATCTCATCTAGGGCTATAGTCATCATAATATTACCAACCTAATCAACTATATCTGTAAATTTATATCAACGCCTATATAAGAATTATTGCAGTAGACTAGAAATATAAGGCGATCACCCAGTTTGAAGTTTACATTTGGTGTTAATTACCAAGTGTAATTGAGTAAAAAGCTCCCAGAATTTTACAGCTACTTGTATTGTTATACCCTTCAGCTAAGGATCTAATAATATCTGTATTTAGGAGATTGAATAGAAAGTACTATAACGCAATTACAAGCTAATTAAGTAATTTAAGCTTTAATTACACGACCTGTACCCATATCACATAGTATTGGAGAAGAGTTTTATATCTAGGTTCTAATACATTAGGGCTAGAGAGACCTGGAGGCCCTGGGTCAAGGAGGCCATGGGGGACCAGTATCTCGCTTGTTGTACTTAAGGCCCTGTTAATCTGGTAGGGACCAGGAGTCCGCAATTACCTTGGAGCCTATGATTTTAGTGGGTCCTCAGGGTCCAGGGGGTTTGATGACCAAATACCCTTTATACTGAGAGAACCTTAACACTCAAGCCACAACTGTCAAAAATTTTAAAAACTAAAAGGAAATTTTTCCCCGTTGACTTAAATGGTGAATATAATCCAAGTATTGAATTCTGTCTTGTTGACGTTGTAATTAGATATGACAATTGACTTGCTTAAAAAGTTGATCCTGTAAGTAGGTAATAATCCTCACTTTCATCTGTGCCAATTTTTGACGGACTTTGTTTTTCAATTGTCAGTTTTAAGGATTGCATTTTTTAATTCTCTAAGACAAAAGAGGGTGCAGATTGGTAGAAATTAAAAGTGCATGAATGGATTGACTAATGAGACTGAGTTTTTTCAAGATCTCTTGGGGGTGTAGCCCCTAAGATTTGCTTATTGTGGTCTATGGAAGGTTACATGTAGTATTTAAAGCATTAATCAGCCTAAAAGCCATCCTTTTTGGCCAGTAGACTAGAAATTATTTAAAAATTCTTTATATTAGCGGGGACAGCTTAAGCTTAAGTCAAACTAGAACATCCTTAAGAAGATATTATCAAGCATTTGCTGAACATATGGTCTTAAGTTGACAACTCTTGACTTTTCTTTCCGCTTGACATCACTTTCAAGTGAATTTATTAAAAAAGCATCCATTATTTTCCGTCGCCACCTACACCATATCAGTTTTCCATTTATGTCAGCGGATCCGCCACCTGCTGCCACAGCGTGGGAATGCGGCGCTCCACCTGCTAGCGTTTTCCACCCAACAGGCAAATGCGTGAGAACTGGCTCATTCAGTCCACCTAATGCATCAAGCCAATTTTTCCCTCCAAGGAACTTATTACACTTAGCACGAGTTAGCCCAACCCGCCCCCACCCACTTGCCCTACCCCAATCCAATATTCGCTTTTACCTACAAGTCAAATATGGGCATCCCTTCTCATATGCCAACAAAGCAATAATTGAGCTGGCAACGACCACATTTTCTTCAGCGGGACTTATTGACTTCCGCCTTTATAAGGGCTATTTTGATATTGGTTTTCCCACTGAAGAGGACGCAGCTTCTGCAGCAACTAATCCCTTAATATATAAAAACACACCTATTACCACAACCCATACTCCCTCCCCAGTGACACCACAATGGTGGTGACCTTTGCAAACCTTCCTTCGCACCTTCCCCCTCAAACACTCTATGAAGAATTGATGATGGGGCTGTCCAGATATGGTATAAACCCCATCCTCCACTTCCTGGTCCCGAGTGGAGTTGAGCGGTTAGTGACACCATGGGCAATGGCCACCATTACCCCCCACCAGCCAACCATAGCCCAGAAAATCCCACCACATGCCCATATACCATCTGCACCAGATCACTTCTTTTGGGCTCATATTGACAACTGCCGCACCATTTGCCCCATCTGCCATGAGTTTGATCATTCCAAAAAACTGTCACTACAATTCAAAACAGGCAGAATCCGCCAAGCCCGCTCATGAGGCCACACAAACAGCGTTTGAGTGGGGATTTTGCTGCCCCCACCCCCTCCAGCTGAACGCTCAGAAACCAGAAAAACCTTTGCAACCAAAGCCCAAGTAGGCTTAATTTCTCACAATATACCCAATCAGGAGCAGGTTTGGACCCAAATTCAATCCAACCAATTTCACGCCCCAAAACTTACCCAACCAAAACCACATCCCTTCAAATCAATCATGCTCAACCAAAATCCCTGGGACATATTTGATGAAATAACTGAATCTGGGCAAATTGTCCCACAACCAGACTTTCCAATCAATTTGAAACCATATCTACCTTCAGATTTTGATGCCCCATTTCCACCCAAGAAATATGTCCTCAAACACACCAATACCCCATTCTTGAGTGACCTTCAACTTTCTGAGGCTGCAGTGGCCTCTCCTGATAGCTGCCATCTCCACAAAGCTGTGGCACTCACTGTCACTGAATATAATAAAGGGCTACATATAATCCCTTTCTCTGCTGATTTCCCTGAGGTTACAAAGGTGGAGATTGAACGATTAATAGAAACTGCAACTCTGTTATCAAGCAATTTGTTGCATTGGCAGAATTTTCCCCCACCACATGTATCACCAGAGCCAATATCACAAAATTTTCCCAGCTTCCCGATGCATGCATACAAGCTGAACAACATGTTGCCAAATTCCTGGAGGTAATACTCCAGGCTCAGATTGTTAACAATGAACTTGACAATTTTCTATTTTTCCTTGACCCACATCCCGCGGATGCCCCAACCCCTTTTCTCTCAGCTTTGATCAGCCTTTTCAATAATGAAGATGAAATCAATAATCCGCCTGATCCCCCTCCCCTCCCCCTCCGCCATGGTGGGATAAGCGGTTCATGACTGCTGCAATTGGTAGGTTAATTTCCTATTTGTTTGGTGTCTCACCACTCATTTAGGGCGTTTAGTTTGTGTTTTTTGGAGATTATTTTTTATTAGTAATTTCCATACCCCTGGTTGGCTTACCTCAAATAATTTTTATGTTGACAACTATTATCTGATAAAGTCTTTTTAATTTTAATAATGGTGCTTCTCCCATGTTGCAATCGGTGCTTAGGCGTTAATACATGATTGCACAGGTCTGAACTTTTGTATAAGAAAGTAAAGAGTACTGTATGAATACAGTAGTCCTACATTAAAATAGTAAAGATTATATTGCTAAAGGTTTTTATTCAATAGCTTCAGGCTGATTGAAAGAAAAAATCTCCTAATTTTTATTCCTAAAATAATAAACTATACAAAAAATTACTAAGCAGCGCATAGTTTCTGTTAAATTCTGTGTTTGACTCAAAAATAAACCCTTTGACAACCTACAGATCGGGCCAATTTTCCCACCTAATTCTTAACTAGTAATCAAATTAAAACCTATTACAATAACAATGCTTGTGCAATTATTTCTACGTGGATTTAATTATACTACTAAAGCTCAGGCAATTATCCCCGCACATTTAGGTTAACCTTCTCTGCAACTACTCAGCCAGGTTGATCAACTCAACGTCAATTAATTTAATTATTCTATTGGCAGCTCAGGCCAAATAAATTGCACTGTTGGGTCAAACAAATCTGCCCCAATCCTTGGCAACTAAGCCCCAATTAATCAGGACCATTATTAAGAATTTCATATTCAAAATTTATTTGGGACTGATCCAAAGTTAACGTTTAAAAGTCCCATGAACAATCAAATGAGTGAACAATGTAATCAATTTTCTGCCTTAGGGCACATTTGTATGTTAGTATATGTAACCAGCATGATAGCACTTGCACATGGACTGCCTGAATGGGGGGTAGTTAGTGCTATCAAGAGGCCTGCTGATGGCCTGATTAAGGGCACATCATTTATTAGTATCAACCACAAAATCTCCCAGAATTTGTATTTTGTCATCAGTGTGACGAAGCTCATTTTGAGATGATCCTAGAACCATTTTGCAAGTTCACTGGTGTGATTTTTATCCCTGAAATCCTCCCAAATATGAGAGTATTTTGCCACCAATAAACCTAGCAATAGGTATCAGTCATATCAGTTCAAGGGCCAAACTGAGGTAAAACATACCTGTTGAGTTTGCATGCTTGAATGTGGACAGGAGATGCCCTAGAGGTATAAATACCGGCTCCTGGATTAATGATTTATCATAAAAATAATCTAGTCTAAAAAAGTCTATTTTATTATATCTTCGTTTTATTTGTATCTTAAGTCACTTTTGGAGAGTGTCAATAAGCTGGGATCTCAGAATCCACAACTTTCAACTTTGCCTGCCTCTGCTAAGTTCCCGATTATGACGGGAAAATCAAACCCAAAATTGGCCAGAAAATTTGGAGCCATTTTTGTATGCTTAGTGCATTTCTGAATGGTTCTAAAGCTGTAAGAAACTGAATAAATTGAGGATCCACCAGCTGAACTTCAGCCCAATTTACCATTCAGGAATTAAATATTCAAGCGAATAATCCTCAGATCTTGACAGTTACTCTTAAAGTTGTTAGACATAATTGTCTTTGATATTGGGGACAAAAACCTCTAAGATTGATTTATGCTGCCAGATAAGAGAGAAAATATACTAATAAAAAATGAGAAGTTGATTTATGATACCGGAAAGTGTCATAAATTGATAGTGAGAGATATTGAAAGATATTGCCAGTGGTGTTGCGTTAAAATTAGGGATGCACTTATATTGTTGCTCGCTTTTGCTCCATGATTGAAAGGCACAGATTCTTGACCAATCGCGTTGATTAACTGAAGTAAATGAACTAGGGAAAAGTAGTTTGAAGGCAATTATCAAAGTTGAATGCCTAAAAGCCACATTAGATATGAGGTCTAACGCTAAACAGGTGCTTCTTCCTTTTGAAATATCTTTTAACTGATAGGGAACTATTCTCTATTTTCTTCACGTAGAGCCAAGCAGATTTCTAATAATAACAGCAACCTAAGTATATCCAATCCTTAAACTATTATCATAAGAGTAAGCATATACAACCAATGTCTAACTAACTAAGTTAAAATTAAATTAGATCTTTCATTGTGCTTTTCTTTCCTGTAACAATCACTTTAGTTACTATGATTCAATTTGAACAGCAGTTTTTGATAATCACACAGGAGAGATGGGCATTTTAATAAATCTAATACAACCTAGGCGAGCGTCGCATCAAGAGGTGCGCAAAACGGTGCACCCAAGGGCAAGAAACGCCCTGGAGGGGGACCAGGAACCCAAGCCGCCAAGAAATCATAAACTCAGACACCGTCCAGGTTTATGGTAAGTACTATAAAACAATATCAATACATGTACATCCAGTGTAACCAACCCCTTTAAAGGTGAAACACGGGCTTTGACTCTTCCTTGGGGATGAGTCCCCAACCCTGTGGGAGAAAACATGAGAGGCACAGCCCTCCCTTTTCCCCCACGCGGTATATGTTGCCATCAACAACATGGGCCGCGGCTGGATTGATATTGGTTTCAAAACAGCCGAAGAAGCAGATGCCGCAGCAAAATCTGCATCAAAATTACCCTTCTGAGGGCAAAAGAATAGTGCGCACTGCACTCACCAGATGGAACAAAGCAAAAACTTTGTATATCTCCTTCGACTCACTCCCTACCAACCTTCCCCATAAGGTAATCAAGGAGGAGCTCCGCAAAGGGCTCATAGCCTACGGATAAATTATGCAACTCAAATTACAACAATTTCGCCTGATGCCAACCCTGTGCACAGGCAAAACTATCGCCGTGATCAACCCATTCCTGAAGTGGAAGATGACTTATCAAAAATCCCCCGCACAGCAGAGTTTCACTTTGTGAATGGGGGACAGTCATCCACATTCTTAGTTACACCGGAATGTGCAACACCTATATGCAACCACTGCAGTTCATTGGGATACAAGGAACACGCATGCCCCATAAAGGAGGGCTTAATGGAAGCAGACTACTATGAGTAAGCCATGGATGAAAGTAACAAAAACTTCGCTAGAATGACTGACGGCCACCACCCATTCCACTGGGGTGAAGATGGACTTTACTCCATTGTGGACCCAGTTACACATAAACAACGCAAAGTGGCACAAAAAGCCCACAAGCGGGCAGCAGCTGAGGTGGCAGCGCATGCAGAATCATCCATCAACCCCAGACAAATTCAAGAGGACATTTTGGATATAAAAGAGCCAACCAATCAGAACAATATGTCCAGGTTGAAAATTTTCACAGCAATCAACTGTGTCACCAAGCGACATCAATAATGCACACTTTGAGGAATAATTCAGCTGCAATATGGGCGAAAATGCGGTGCACAATTCTCCAAACTCAAACCCCAAAATCACAGAATCCAATCAGCACCCCACATTGAACCATCATGAGACATGTGCGGGATAAGATAATGCAATTCCAAAAACCACAATTTCTGCAAAAAATCGGGTCAGATCAAGGGAACTGACATTGTCACTGAGAGAGTTGGAGTACAGATGTGGAGCATGGCCAAAATGAGCCATTGTGGGTTAGGTCCAGAGGGCCCTCCCAACTGCTCCTGAGGTGCTGCGGGCACCTCAGTGTCAAAAGGGATATTAAACATCGCGAGAGCCAGGGCTCAGATGTCCCAAGCCAAAAAGCTGGACTTCCTGCAAAAACCCCTTGTAGACATCTTGGCCATCCAAGAAGCCCACTGTCTACAAGGGGAAGAAGGATCCTGGTCAGCCAGGGTCTCACCATCACAATTGGTATGGACATCTCACTGTGGGGTAATCATCCAAAATAGTAAAAACTTAAAAATTACAAACTCCTCGTCATACCTTCATGGCCGCATCCTGGTAGCAACAATCACATGCCAAGAGGAAACAATCTCAATAGCATGCATCTATGCACTGTGCACCGCAGCTAAAAAAAAGATAAATTTCTCAAAACCATTCCAACACTCACACTCCCACCAGATACCATCCTGTTGTGTGATTTTAACTGCGGGGATAACCCCAACATGGACTGATGGCCTAACCCCAGGGGGATACCCACTGGGGCACATCAAATTTCGCACAATGAAGGCATCCCTTGGCCTACAGGATGTCCTCCACCCAGATCACCACTCCTTCCACACATGACATGTCCCGCCATATGTGAGGGAGCACTCATATCAATGAGCTGCATCAATCACATTCTCGTTCTGCAATACCAATGATAAAGCATCTCCAAATTTCAACAAAAAAGTTGATTTTTCTGACCACCAACTTATTTTGGTGCAGCTATCACCAACCTGAAACCATGCACAGGTGACGCCCTGGAGAAAGCTACACCCAGAAAACATAAAATTACCCAAAATATCTGACTGGGTCAAACATGAGGCCACAAACCTAGAATTCACAGCCCCATTCACTTTAGATCCCATCATAACATGGGCAAATTCAAAAAGGAACTAATCAACAAAACCTGGCATCTTGCATCACATAAGTACACCGCTGACACAGCCACAATCTGGCGTACATTGGCGGAACTGGATCACCTTGAGCTAAAGGCCCCGAGATCCAGTTACAGCTCCAACTTGAGATGCAAATGGGCGGAAATATCCGCCCGCCTAAACACCCTCATCTTCAAGCACAGCACAGAATCAAATTATCTAATAAAGGTAAGTTCATAAAGGAAGGCAAAACATGTTTGACATATTTCTTCCACCAATTCCACTCCCGCGGCAACCAGCCCATGTGCACACAGGTCCACAAGACCAACGGCACCATAGCAACTGACCCTGAGGAGGTCAAGGCGGAAGTACATAGTTATTACAATGAATTATACCGCGATATGCTGACAGACCCTCAAAAAATCACAGAATTTATAAATACAACCGGAGTACAAAGCACACTTCCAGACTAAAATATACTAAATGTAATATCAAGGGAGGAGCTTTGGGATATAATCCGCGGTGCACCAAGTAGGAACTGCCCAGGGCCTGATGAAATACCCTACAAATTTTATAAAAAATATTTTCAGCAAATTGCCCCCCTCCTATTGGCGTCTATGAACCAGTGCTTGCTGAAAACTCGCCTCCTAACTGGTGGCCTTGAATCATATGTCAAAATGATGTATAAGAAGGGTGACAAACTAGAATTGTCCAACTGACGTCCAATAAAAATTTTTAATACTGATACAAAAGTTCTAACAAAAATTTTAGCAGCCAGATTAGGCATATTATCCTCTGATGTCCTGTCACCCAACCAGTTTTTGGTTTATACCAGGGCGCTCAATCTGGAACAACATACAACCTGTTGCAAACATTTGTCAGTCCAAAGCAACTGGAGCCCTGGTCTTCTTAGACCAGGAAATGGCGTATGACCGCGTTAGTTGGTGTAAAAATTTACTAGTTTGGGTTATTATTTGTTTACAACCCTAGAAATCTTTTTACTGCACAGGTTCGGTTTCTTAATGCACCACGCGTTGTAAAGAATATCTTATCTGATAATAGTATGGAGACTTTTCTTTCTCGTTGCAATCACTATTGCAACCTATTCAAATCAAGACTGAAACTAGTTTGATAATCACACAGAGGAGATTAGTCTGCGCCCATGTCAGGGAGCAGTTGGGCAAGTAAGGTAAGAGGAGCAGGTGGAAGGCCCACGGCCTCCAACGTTTGAAAACGCCCCGGAGAATCTGGCGGAATTGACAAAAATACTAAAAAACTGGCAGTCACTATTTCCCCAGAGATACTCACATGGCAAGCACGATGCAACCAGTACATCAACACGCCACACTCCCAGCCACTTTCGTCGGTGGAATTCAGAGTCCGCGTGTTTCTGGACATCCAAAAAACGGCCTTGTGGGAAACATTTTGTGAAGATGTACACACAATTTTCCTGACCTCGGTGTACGTTGCACCTCACTCCATGTCACGCAGTTGGCTGGACCTAGGTTTCGAAAGCAAAATGGCAGCAGGTGAAGTTGCAGCGGTGCGCGTAGTGGTCAACCTCCCCAAAGGGCAACAGGTCGTCAAAACTAAACGCACCAGATGGACAAAATCAAACCAAATTTTCCTCACATTCAGCTTTTTGCCTACCATGGTAAAGTGTGAAAATTTGGAACAACACCTGAAAGATGGTCTTGCCATATATGGCGAAATACAATCTTTCAAAATGCAATGCTTCACGCTGATGCCACACCTGTGCACCAGCAAAGCCATTGCAGTTCTGACCCCAACTACGGAGATTGCAAAGGACCTAACCCAGATCCTGCACTCCACTTTTATTGATATCACAGGGCATACCACCCACCCATTCCGGGTGACCATGGACAGCGCGCCCCCCATTTGCACCCACTGTGATGCATTCATCCATAAGGCACACGCATGCCCCATCAAGGAGGCATCACATTCAAAGAGCACCCCTCGGCGGCCATGGCCAGCGGGGAGGCGCACTATGAACCAACGGCAAGCATCAAGGAGGCCTTCCCGTGGGGAGCACAAGGCTGCTACCTACTGGTAAAGCCTATCTCCCCACAAGAGTGGAAGAAGGCCAAGCAGGCCCATAGGGCCACAGCTAAGGAAGCGGCGAAAGCCACCACCGCTATCCCACACTCACAACGCCAGGAGGACATGGAGACCTTCGCGGCAAAAGCAACTCAGGAATCTATCAACCAATCAGATTGGGAAGCCCATGCTGAGTGGGCCACTCAACCTGAGGATCCAATGGGAGATTCAAACTCCCCCAATCGTTGCACTCAAGCTCCGATTGAAACTGACTTGGGACCCATCCCAACTGAAAAAAACTTTTTGACCCGCTCAATGGTGCACCAAACTCACTCGCACCACAGAAAATTTGTCCGACGTCGGGAAAACAAAATGTGAAGGCTAAAGCCAATGCGACTCTTTCCACAAAAATCAACAAAAACTCTGATAGTGTTGCTGCTAACACCCGCGCTGCTGTGAAGGCCTGCGGGGATCTAGAAGAGGATGGTGGGCCCAGGTGCCGACCCCCTCGCACCTAAGGTGTGATGGGGAAACCTTCACTTTAGGGATGTTGAATTTAGCAGACTCAAGACCTCACCATCCCAGGCTAGGAAACCGAGTTTTTTACAACACAATTTGTTCGTGGATATCCTGGCCATCCAGGAGTCCCTCTGTCCACAAGGTTCTGAGGAAGCTTGGAAAACAATGCTCCTCCCATCCCTATCCTTTTGGTCGATGCACTGTGGGGTGCTAATTCAGAAAGATAATTTTTTCAAATTTTTATCCTCAGAACCATTCCTAAATGGCCGAGTGCTTGTTGTCACCTTCTCGTGGGCTGATGTAGCACACGCAATCATCAACATATATGCCCCAAACGGTGCACACGAGCATCAGGAATTTTTCTTGTGAGCCAAATCCCTCCCGCTACCCCCAGACTCCTTCATAGTCGGTGACATGAACTGTTGGCTAAAAACACCAACGGACTGGTGGCCTTCCTCACCCCACGCCCCCCAGGGTCACGTAGAACTACGCGTTCTAAAGGCCACCCTTGGGTTAATGGATGCGCTGCCGCGGCATGCCCCGCTGCTCAAAAACATGACATGGCCCCACGTCCACAATGGCCAATTAAGGTCCATGACCCGCATTGACATTATTCTAACGCTGGCAAAATTCCAACCCCACATCTCCTACTTCAAGACAACAAAATTGGAAATCTCCGACCATTACTGGTCTCGCTAACCTACCACTTACCTGTCACGGCTGCTAAGGACCCACATTGGTACAAAATCTGCCCCCCCAAGATCGGGTTGCCAGGATTTTCCACATGGGTAGAAGAGGCAACTATGGTGAAAAAGTTTGTTACACCATTTTGCGCAGACCCCATTTCCACATGGGTAACTTTCAAAGATGACACCATCCGCCACTCTCGCCATCTCTCCTCCAGATGCTCATGAGCCACATCAGCGGTTATCTCACGCGCTCTGGCAGAATTGGCACACTTAGAGTCCAACATCCCAGTTACAGGATACAGCTCTGCATGGGGACAGAAGTGGCGGAGGCAGCTGCCCACCTCAACGCACTTAAACCGACAACACAAACATCGGGTTTGTGTTCAGTACAGGGCCACATGCATCACAAAAGGCGACAAGTGCACCGCCATTTCTTTAAAAAAAATTTTGCACCACGCCAGAGCGTGGCCTGCACACAGGTGTGAAGATCGGATAATTCCATTGCGGATACACCAGCTGAAGTGACAATCAAAATGCAACAGTATTACTCCAAGTTGTACCGATCTGACCCAATTCAGCTGGCTGAAGTGGTGGAATTTCTTGACCAAGCCCACATCCGCTCCATTTTCTGATACCCGGAAATAATGAGTTTGATTACTCCAAACAAATTATGGACAGCCATTTGTGGTGCACCAAACCGAAAATGCCCAGGCCCAGATGGCATTCCATATGAATTCTACAAAAAATATTTCAAATATATATCCCCATTGCTGCTCACCTCACTTAACCAAAGCCTGATGGAAACGCGCCTCCTACCAGGAGGACATGAGGCCTTCACTGTCACACTCTTCAAGAAAGGGGATAAGCTAGACTTAGCCAACTGGCGCCCCATTTCTCTAACAAACACAGACACCAAATTTTTGACAAAAATCATGGCTAACCGTTTAGGGAATGTAGCATCTGCCACCATCTCTCCAGAACAATTCGGTTTCATCCCCAGAAGGTCGATTTGGGATAACGTGCACTCTGTGGCTAATGTATGTCAGTCCACAGCCTCTGGGGCACTTGTATTCTTGGACCAATAAAAGGCCTATGATAGAGTAAACTGGGAATACCTCAGGGCCTGCCTCCATCAATTCCGCCTACCCCCTCACTTCATCAACTGGGTAATGCTGCTCACAGAATTGGCAACAAAGGCAGTGCGTGGCCCTGGCTTCCTAACAGAAGTAGTCCGCCCTCAAAGGGGCTTGAGACAAGGGGACCCCCTCAGCCCACTCTTATACAACTTCAGCCTTGACCCACTACTGCGAATTGTGAATGCCCAACTCACTGGGGTCCACATGCCAGGCCAAGCCCCAGTCAAGATAATGGCGTTCGCAGATTATTGTGTGGTGGGTAGTGTCTAATAATCAAGATGCACGCGCTCTTGAAGCTCTCATCCAGGAGTATTCCCGGGTAAGCAACGCGGCACTGAATGCTTCCAAAACCGAAATCATCATCCTTGGTCGGTTTCAGAACTGCTGGGCCCCAGCAATTAGTTCCCTACCTGGCCCATCTGCTCGCCCATGTCCTCGCCCTACTAATTCAAAACACACCGCCCCACTGGTGCTCCCCTTCGTGCCACGTCCTACCATAGGACCAGTACGCCATCTGGGCGTGTGGATGGAGGCAGGCGGATACGCGTCAGCATAATGGAGTGCCATATTCTGGATAACGTGACAAAGCGAATCGCCTCTCTCAGAGCCCACCCTACTACCCTCACTGGCAGGATTGTTTTAGCCAACTCCATGCTCCTCTATAAAGTCTGGTTTGGAGCCCATGCCATCCCCTTCTCCCCAAGCTTCTACAAATCCTTGTACGCCTTGCTGCAAGGATGGCTTTGGTCAGGCCACCTTCCACCAGTGCGGTTAGAGGTCATGTTTGGCCCTCAACATCATGGTGTCATGGGCCTGCTTGACTTCAAAGCCCATGCCACCAAGATCCTGGGTACCTGGATTGCGGCCATCACCACCCCTACCTCCCCTCCCAACACTGGTCCCGCGCAGCCCGCTTTCCAACTTCTCCCGCGCCTTGGGCCTCAACAATCCATCGAACCCCCACTCCCTGATGAAATACCTCGCTTCACATACATCGGCCACAGGTCCTCACGGGACTAAAACCCACTACAAACGAATCCTCCTCTCCATGCGGAGCGCTGGTGGAGAATTCATATTAGCGGACATACTTCCAAAGAGGCCGCCCCTCTCCTCAGTTCACACAAGAGGTACAGGGCTACCCATCCATGATGGCGTGATCCCCATTCGACCCCATGTCCTATCCAGGGTGGACTACCTGGACATGATGGACATCCCTTACTCCATTGAGACCCAAAAAAATATCTGGATGTATGTACACCATCCTCTGTTGCAACCTAAAGTCCGCTCCCATGTGTGGCGCTGCCTGAGGCGGGTGCATCATACAGCTGAGCGCTCTAACGCTTTACACTCATCCTGTGTCATGTGTGGACAGTATGGAACGCTGTTTCACCGCCTGGAGAAGTGCCCTACCTCTAAAGTGATATGGCGCCAAGTTCAACGTCTTCTGGGCCAGGATCAAACGCATGCCTTCAGTCTGTCAAGAGATATGTTCGCTCTATCAATGGCCTCCCCCCTTCTGCCCTCCCTTCGTGCTTAGTGGTTGCAATCGCCATGTGGACCATCCACACGATTGTCTTAGATGCCATCGCAGGCTCCACCCCCACCCTCCCAGAAGCGGTACACAGATTCCGGTCCCATTTAGTGGACACTTTCAGTCGTGGATGTTTGGATACCTCCCACCGCGTCGCTGACAGCTGGTCTCTTCCTGGTTCCCAGTCTGGTTCATCAAATCAGACCCCTTCCTCCACACGTGCTCAATAGTGGCTACGGCCCCTACACACGTTTCTTTCCCCTTCCCATAAGTGGCGTTCCCGCTGGCAACAAGAGATAGCATCGCTTCTCTGGGGTGCCTCCCCTGGTACTAAGTTTTGTCTCTTCTGAGTCATATTCAGAAGTGTCCGTCCCATGGTCGGTCTTCCCCGCAATAAATTTAAAAGATAATAGTATGGAGACTATTCTTCAGAGTTGAGATTGAGCTATTATCAGGCCTAACGCTTAAGCCAGTACTTCCAATTAAATACTTGCTAAGTAATACTTGTAGGAATTTGTTCCCTCTATTAATGTCCACTCAATCTTTGTTAAGATCCTCTGATGACAGTCTCCTTTGGCCCAACGCACATTCAGAAGCTATCCCTGATTTGTGGTTCCCTTTGTCTCTTAAATCCCCACTTGGATCTCTACTCTTCTCTCTGAGAGTCTACCAATTAATGCCTTTTGCAATGATACCCTTGAGATGAAACTTCACACTGGATGCTGATAGTCTAACTTTAACTGAATCTACAATAAAACTAATAATAATGTTCTTATAGTAATAGTGTTTTTTATTATAGTGAACCCTAGGGAATTATATAGTAAGGGATTCAGCCGTCTAACCCTCAATTGACACCTCTACAATGAATTGGCAGCTGTTGCCATTGAATCACCCTTCCTCGTCTCAGCATCAATGATCTTTCCCATCCTGTCTAGGATTCCGTCATTGGACATCCTTGAGACCTCAAATGGAAAGAATTAGAAATGTGTCCCTAACATTTTCTTCTCGATCCAAGCGAACTAACCATAGTTTGCTAGTGACCTGCTTAGGTAATGGGACTTTTTACTTATTATGGCAGGTCACTTCACCAACCAATCAATTCTCTTGTTGCAGGCAGCATCATTCGCCTCACAACTCACTACTCATTCCTAATTAGTTAGTGGTGAAACCTGACCAATCCTAATTGGTACACCTGATAGTTAATCACTATCAGATGCTCCTATTTCGTCAGCCGCTCCACCCAATGAGATATTAGGTATTCATTTGGATTAATCTTCAATGGATACAACCAGGCGAATATCCCAAAATCCCCCAAACATAGTTCCTCTGAAATTCAGGCCAACCAAATTCTGATTCACTTTTCTTTAGGGAATTTTCCCCTAGCGACACCAGGTAATCTAACAGGCTGGGAATATGGGGTAAAAATCCCAACACATCCCCCCTTTTGCCTAGATTTCCAGCGAGAAAAGGACTGGGTCATGGGAATACCACTTCGGACACCTGTTCAAATACTTCATTGGTTCAAGCAGAGTACACTCATCAATACTCAACGCTGCTTAGGATGACTTTGGCATACAGTATTCCTCATCACTACTGCCTACTCAAAGCGCGGTCCCCACAACCTCTTTTCATGCTGGGTGATCAATTTACTCATGACTATATTATTCCCGGGATCCAGTTACCCCCCATCAGGGCATATGGCCCGCTGTCATATTCAGGATTCTTGATCTGGCGTCCTTGAATTCCTGATTCCCTCCTCATCCAAGACAGGAGACTCTTGCCGTCAATGTTCATTTTGCAGTTTGATTAAGAATACTTATTTCTATTTGCCTTCATTATTTCGCCCATAACCTCCTAACTATAAATCATTATTAATTTTTCCCTTGGAAAGATTATCTCAGTAATTTGGAGATTAATTTCCCCAAAATTGGAGCCTAATGGATTATAGAGTTCATAATGTCAACTTTTTATAAGTCTGACATCCCCCCTCTAGTCCTGCTCATATGTCAAACTCAGAATCCCACTACCAGCAGCTTCTTAACAGTCTGTCAGATTTGGACCTCCGCCTCTTCCAGCAGATGAGTTGAGATGCTCAATGGAATCTCTTCTATGGTCCCTCCAGGACTCATACGCCTAGTCTGGTGCAAGCAGCTGGTCCTTCCATCAAATCATTAAAACAGTAACTAATCTCTCTGAAACCAGGCTTGCCATCATTTCGAACAACTCTTGGCCAACTCTTCCCTTGCAGTCAATCCCCAAGTTGGACTTCAAAACCCTCCTGGATATGGCTCTTTTCTCTGATGGCCCAAACATCATCGTCAATGCTCCAGAGTTCATGACAGTCACTTTGGATAGTTCATTCTTGGCTGAGTCAGACTTGCTCCCTGAGTTCCTCTTCCAACTCTGTCAATTCTACAAACCCAATGTGCTGGTTTATGAGCTTTCAATCTGGAACAGCATACATTTCAAGCTCCCCTATGCTGAACTTCAGGCCCAAGTTACTGAGGCTTTGACATTAGTGCTGAATCCCTCTGATCTGGACAACCTTCTGGATTGGGATACTGCCGCTTATGCTCTTTGCTTTTCTGGCCAAGTTCTTTAAAGTTGGTCAACGAAGCTTCCAGCCTCACCTGGCTTCCATCAGTTGTTCAGCTTTAGCTTCCATGAAGCCCATAGTCATCATTTGCAAGATGCAATCCGCTCT
>JAKSZP010000648.1:0-47250 GCA_022478985.1 Massospora cicadina
AAGATCCTCTGATGACAGTCCCCTTTGGCCCAACACACAGTCAGCAGCAATCCCTTAGCCGTGGTTCCCTTCATCTTTAGATCCCAGCTCAAATCTCTATATTTTTCTGAGAGTCTACCAATTATTGCCTCCTGCAATAATATCCTTGAGATGGAATCTTCACGCTAGATGCTGATAGTCTAACTATTACCAAATCTACAGTCAAACTAATAAGATTCTTTATTAGTTCTTATCCAACCATAAACTTGTATCAATCAGTGAGTATTTTTCAGTGTATTACTACTGTTTTCTACTTGAGTGTGTTTAAGTGTTTTTTATTATAGTGAATTTAGGGAATTTATAGGGATTCAGCTGTCTAACCCTCAGTTGACACCTCTTCAATGAAACAGCAGCCGTTGCCATTGAATCACCCTTCCTCGTCTCAGCAGTGATGGTATTCCCCATCATGACTAGGATTCCGATGTTAGACATCCTCAAGACCTCAAACAGAGAGAGTTGGAAATGTATCATTATCATTTTCCTCTCAATCCAACCAAATCATCCATAATTGGCTAGCAACCAAACAATTTGCTAGTTGCAGGTGGCATCACTCGCCTCGCAACTCATTAAACATTCCCAATCAGTCAGTGATGAAGCCTGACCAGACCCAATCAGTACACCTAATAGTTAATTACTATCAGATGCCCTTATTTCATCAACCGCTCCACCCGATAAGATATTAGGTATTCATCCAGATTGATCCCTGATGGATACAACCAGATAAATATCCAAAAATTACCCAAATGTAGTTCCTTCAAAATTTGGGTCAACCAATTTCCAATTCACTTCGCCTTAGGGAACTTTTCCCCTAGCAATACCAGGTAATCTAGCAGGCTGGGAATATGAGCGAAAATCCCAACACCATATGATAATCTATTCTACTATACAATGTGACAAAGTGCACGAGGAAACTGAACCTGTACAGTAAAAAGGTTACTAAGATTGCTTGTCATAACAACCACTCAAGTAATTACTTACAGCTTCTACGTCAGATCTAATTTTACCCTGTCCTGATCCTGCTGACAAGAGCGGTCCTCTCTGTCATATCTGATCTCCCCCTCATTACTTTAGGCGGGTGGGATAACCACTAGTGCTCTTAACAGTAAAAATAAATTCTTGATATTATAATTTTTTATCCTTTTCTCTTTTATATATTTTTATATTTTTTCAAACTTATCATCATTTTTCTCTCTCTATGTTTTTTACCTTTTTTTTCTTACAATATTTCTTCTTCTAAGTCCAATACTTTAGGTATTTTTCAAATACTCTATTGACAACATGACCATTCTCAACATTCTTAATTACATAGGCATCATTCACTGATTTGATAATAATTTTGAATGGATTTGATCATAAAGCATCCAACTTATTTTTTTCTTTTAAACCAAGGGTGTCACAATAAGCCAACCTAATTTCCACATGGTAATTCTTCAAAGTTGGGCACTCCTGTCAACTGGTTTCATCAAATTGATCCTCTTCTTCAGCGTTATATCAAATTTCTGAGATTATAAATCAGTCATAATATTAGTCATTCACTGTAAGTAGCATTTGGCACTCAACCCCAATGCTGGTGAAATGATGGAAAATAAATTGGCGGTAAAGTGGCCCTTTGTTCATATGGTAACTCCTTGGCATTTCTCCATTGCTGAATGATAACTGATGTTACAGCAAAGGTAATCAAACTCAGATAGGCTCCACAAGTGGAAGTTTTCCCCACAACCCTTTTTTTAGCATTACAGCTATAGTTGCGTTTACTCTGTCTACCATCCCATATGTTTCTGGCAATAGGAATGGATACTAATCTTCAGATTCTTATCAATTTGTTTAACCTTGGAATCACATAGAATGTGAAGTTGCTACCATTGTCACTTAAAAGGACTTGAGGGCATACACGCCAATATACCATTTGGTCCAAAATGAATTTTGTCATACTCATGGCATCCATTCTACTCAGGGCTTTTTTTGACCCATCTGGTTAGATGGTCTATCATGACAGTTATATACTTCACACCTTCAGTACTGACACTCAACGGTCCCATAACATCTATGGACACCATGTTCCAAGTGAAACCTGGATGTACTAGCCTATACCCTGCTACATTCTTGTGCAGCTTGTGGAGTTGGCACTCAAAACAGCAGGCCAGATAGTTCATGACATCATAATTAATTAATTCCTAGTATTAGTACTAGAAAATACGATCCATAATCTTCTTTAGGCCACTTTGGGCAATAGCTTTATGTGCTGCTCAGATGATTTACATGCATTCTGACGGTTTAGGTAATAAAAACTATTTTTGTTAATTTTTTATAAAGCTAATTGTTCTTAAATTAAGTATTCTCTATCGCTCTTTTTATTGCACTCTTATTTTTTTGCCACATCCTTAATGTTTCCTTTGATTATCTGCTGGAATAACTCATCAGCCTTATGATATATGACTTGAACAACTAGCAATTGTGACAGTACATCAGCATTCTGATGCGCTGCTACTACTCTATGGATTATTTGAAGTCAGATGCTTGCATCTTTAAAGTAAATGTGCCAGTCAGCCTCTGGTTTCTTTAAGTTGTGAAGACAGCACAGTAATAAGTGATCAGTTACAACTTTAAAATACATTCCATGTATGTATACTTGAAATCGTTTTCATGCATGGAATACCATCAGGCACTCTTGCTCTGTAATAATATAGTTTATTTCTTCTGGTGACAGCGTTCACTTACATAGGCCACTGGAGGTTCTTCCCCATTGTCATCCACATGACTCAGAACGGCACCAATTATCATTAACAATGCTTCAGTTTAGATGATAAATTCCTGATTAAAATCTAGTCCATCATTACAGGGCTACTCATCAGATATTTTTGGATCTTATCAAACAATTTCTGAGCTTCATCATTTTACAAAAATACTTTTTTTGATTCCTTTATTAGGTGAAATAATGGCTTAGTGATTCCAGAAGTTTATTTGATGAATTGGTGATAGTATCCTACCATCCCCAGAAAGACTTGAATATTCCAGACACTTTTCAGGTTGACATCCACATGATTATTTCTAGCACCATCAGTTGCAGTTATAATCCGCTGGACTTTATTACAAACCCTAATATTTAAGCTATTTCTTAAAGAAATAGTATATTCTCAGTTTTATTTTCAGATTTGCAGTTGCCAAACGCTTGAATACTTCCTCCAAAATGCTCTATTTGGTCTGTAAAGGCCCTGCTGAAGATGTTTATATAGTTGTGTATACCAGCATACAAAACAACTTCAAAACACTGAGTATCATATCCATGGCCCTCTGAAATGTTGTTAGCATGTTGCATAATCCTTATGGCAACCTTAGTTGGCTGATAGAACCCTTGTGCGGTAATTATCACACATTTCTTGTTTTCCTTTGGAAAATCAATTTGCCAATAGCAAGAAATCATGTTCATAGCCAAAAAGCACTATGATTCCCCTAGGCAATTGAGCACATCATCAATCCTCAGAAGTGGAAAGAATCTTTCTTAGTGTTTTATTTAATTAGCAATAAAAATCACTACTTAATTTGATATGTCCTTCTCTTTAACAATGAGGATCAAACTCACCCATGGACTCAATAATGAAATGAGGAGCCCATGCTCTACTAGCATGTTGATTTCTTCACTGACCACAGCTTCAGCAGCTCTAGACCTACAAACAGGTCTCATTCTTATAAACGTATATTCTCTGGTATTAATTTTATAGATTACATTCTTTGCACATCCTAGGTCATTGTGATGGATTGGGATCAGCCAGATCTGCAAATTGACCTCATTGATGGAATTCTGGATTCAGCTGCAAATCCGGAGGTAAGTTTAAAGGGTTAGAGCAGTCAGAAAAATGAATCAAAACTAAAATTGTAGGTAGTATTTGTGGGATTTGGGAACAAGAGTGAACCAGCATATTAAATGTCCAGTGTCTTGCTCCAAAATATTTATATTTTAGGATGTGAGGCTTGTGTGAGTAATGATTTGGACGGTACTCAAAAGCTTAAACTAGAATTTTAATTATTTAAACCATTTCAAATGCTTTAAAATGAGAAAATGGCAAAAAACTTTTCTTTCTCGTTGCAATCACTTTTGCAACCTATCCAATTCAAGTCTGAATCTAGTTTGATAATCTCACAGAGGAGATTAGTCTGCGCCCATGTCAGGGAGCAGTTGGGCAAGTAAGGTAAGAGGAGCAGGTGGAAGGCCCGTGGCCTCCAACATTTGAAAACGCCCCGGAGAAACCAGTGGAATAGACAAAAATTTTAAAAAACTGGCAGTCACTATTTCCCCAGAAATCCTCACATGGCAAGCACGATGCAACCAGTACATCAACACATCACACTCCCAGCCACTTTTGTCGGTGTAATATGGAGTCTGCATGTTTCTGGACATCCAACAAATGGCCTTATGGGAAAAATTTTGTGAAGATGTGCACACCTTTTTCCTGACCGCAGTGTATGTAGCACCTCACTCCATGTCATGCGGTCAGCTGGACCTAGGTTTCAAAAACAAAGAGGCAACAGATGAGGCTGCTGCAGTGTGCGTAGTGGTCAACCTCCCCAAAGGGCAATGGATCATCGAAACCAAATGCACCAGATGGATGAAATCAAACCAAATTTTCCTCACGTTTGACTTTTTGCCTAATATGTTAAAACGTGACATTTTGGAACAACACCTGAAAGATGGTCTCACCATATATGGCGAAATACAATCTTTTGAAATGCAATGCTTCAAACTGATGCCACACCTGTGCACCAGTAAAGCCATCGCAATTATGACCCCAACCAAGGAGATTGCAAAGGACCTAACCCAGATCCCGCACTCCACTTTTATTGATATCGCAGGGCATACCACCCACCCATTCTGGGTGACCGTGGACAGCACGCCCCCCATCTGCACCCACTGTGATGCATTCAGCCATAAGGCGCACGCATGCCCCACCAAGGAGGGCGTCACATTCCAAGAGCACCCCTCAGCGGCCATGGCCAGTGGAGAGGCGCACTATGAACCAACCGCAAGCACCAAAGAGGCTTTCCCATGGGGAGCACAAGGCTGTTACTACTGCTAAAGCCTATATCCCCGCAAGAGTGGAAGAAGGCCAAGCAGGCCCGCAGGGCCACAGCCAAGGAAGCAGCCAAAGCCACCACCACTATCCCACACTCCCAACACCAGGAGGACATTGAAACCTTCGCAGTGGAAGCAACTCGGGAATCCATCAACCAATCAGATTGGGAAGCCCATGCTGATTGGGCCACTCAATCCAAGGATCTGATGGGGGACTCGATCTCACCCAATCATTGCACCCAAGCTCCAGTTGAAACTGACTTGGGGCCCATCAAACTGAAAAAAAATTTTGACCTGCTCAACGGTGCACTGAACTCATCTGCACCACAAAAAATTCGTCCGACATTGGGGAAACAAAAAGCGAAGGCTAAAGCCAATGCAACTCTTTCCACAAAAATTAACAAAAATCCTGATAGCATTGCTGCTAACACCCGCACTGCTGTGAAGGCCCATGGGGATCTAGAGGAGGCTAGTGGGCCCAGGTGCCCACCCCCTCACACCTAAGGTGTGATGGGGGAAAGCTTCACTTTAGGGACGTTGAATATCGCTGGACTCAAGGCCTCCCCAACCTGGACTAGGAAAATGAGTTTTTTACAACAAAATTTACCCATAGATATCCTGGCCATCCAGATTTCCTACTGTCCACGAGGTTCCAAGGAAGCTTGGAAAACAATGCTCCTCCCATCCATATCCTTTTGGCCAGAGCACTGTGGGGTGCTAATTTGGGAAAATAATTTTTTCAAATTTTTATTGTCAGAAACCTTCCTCAATGGCTGAGTCCTCATTGTCACCTTCTCATGGGTCGACGTGGTACACGCTATCATCAACATCTATCCCCCAATGGTGCACGAGAGCGTTGGGAATTTTTCTTGTTGGTCAAATCCCTCCTGCTCCCCCCAGACCCTTTTATAGTTGGCGATATGAACTGCTAGCTAAACACTCCAATGGACCGGTGGCCTTACTCCTCCCACGCCCCTCAGGGCCACATTGAACTTCGCGTTCTAAAGGCCACCCTTGGGTTAATGGATGCGCTGCCGCAGCAAGCCCCACTGCTCGAGAACATGATGCGCCCCCACATCCACAACGGCTAATTAAGGTCCATGTCCCACATTGACTTTATCCTTATGCCGGCGAAATTCCAACCTCACATATCCCACTTTAAAACAAAAAAATGGAATTCTCTGACCATTGACTGGTCTCAATAACCTACCACCTACCTGTCACAGCTGCTAAGGCCCCACATTGGTGCAAAATCCGCCCCTCCGAGCTCACATCGCCAGGATTTTCCACATGGGTGGAATCAGCAACTTTGGCAAAAGAGTTTGTTGCACCATTTTTCGTGGACCCCATTTCCACATGGGCAACTTTAAAAAGATGATACCATTTGCCACTCTCACCACCTCTCCTCCAGATGCTCACAAGCCACATCGGCTGTCATTTTACGCGCTCTGGCAGAGTCGGCACACCTGGAGTCCAATATCCCATCTACAGGATACAGCTCTGCATGGGGCCGGAAGTGGGTGGAGGCAGCTGCCCACCTCAACGCGCTTGAAAGGCAACACAAACATTGGGTTTGTGTTCAGTACAGGGCCAAACACATCACAAAAGGCAACAAGTGCACCGCACATTTTTTTAAAAAAAAAATTTGCACCACGCCAGAGCATGGCCTGCACACAGGTGCAAAAATTGGATGATTCCATTGCGAATATGCCAGTTGAAGTGGCAATCAAAACACAAAAGTATTACTCTGAGTTGTACTGATCCGATCCAATTCAGCTGGCCAAAGTAGTGGAATTTCTCAACTGAGCCCACATCTGCACCAATTTCTGATACCCGGAAATAATGAATTTGATTACTCTGAACAAATTATGGACAGCCATTCGCGGTGCACCAAACTAAAAATGCCCAGGCCCAGATGGCATTCCATATGAATTCTACAAAAAGTACTTCAAATATATATCCCACTACTGCTTGCCTCACTTAACCAGAGCCTTCTGGAAACGCGCCTCCTACCAGGAGGACAAGAGGCCTTCACTGTCACACTCTTCAAGAAAGGGGACAAGCTAGACTTAGCCAACTGGCGCCCCATTTCTTTAACTAACACGGATACAAAAATTTTAACCAAAATCATGGCTAACCGTTTAGAGATTGTAGCATCTGCTACCATCTCCCCAGAACAATTCAGTTTCATACCCAGAAGGTCAATATGGGACAATGTGCACTCTGTGGCTAACGCATGCCAGTCCACAGCCTCTGGGGCACTTGCATTCTTGGACCAACAGAAGGCCTATGATAGAGTAAACTGGAAATACCTCATGGCCTGCCTCCATCAATTCCACTTACCCCTCGCTTCATCAACTAGTGATGCTGCTCATGGAATCTGCAACAATGGCAGTACATGGCCCTGGCTTCCTAACGGAAGTAGTCCGCCCTCAAAGGGGCTTGCAACAAGGAGACCCCCTTATCCCACTCTTATACAACTTCAGCCTTGACCCACTACTTTGAAATGCAAATGCCCAACTCACTGGGGTCCATGTGCCAGGCCAAGCCCCAGTCAAGATGATGGCGTTTGCAGATGACTGTGTGGTTGGGGTGTCTAATAATAAAGATGCACGCGCACTTGAAGCCCTCATCAAGGAGTATTCCCGGGTAAGTAACGCTGCACTGAATGCCTCCAAAACCAAAATCACCCTCCTTGGTCGATATCATAACTGCTGGGCCCCTGCAACCAGCGCTCAGCCCGGCCCATCTGCTCGCACACGCGCTCGCCCTCCCAGCTCACCCCACACCGCTCCACTGGTGCTCCCCTTTGTGCCACACCCTACCATAGGGCTGGTCCGCCATCTGGGCGTGTGGGTGGAGGCAGGCGGATATTCATCAGCAGTAATGGAGAGTCGTATTATAGACAATGTGATGAAGCGCATCGCCTCCCTCAGAGCCCACCCTACTTCCCTTACTGGCAGGGTCTTTTTGGCCAAATCTATGCTCCTCTCCAAAGTCTGGTTTGGAGCCCACGCCATCCCCTTCTTCCCATGCTTAATCAAATCCTTGCATGCCCTGCTGCAAGGATGGCTATGGTCATGTCGCCCTCCACCAGTTCGGTTAGATGTCATGTTTGGCCCTCATCAGCATGGTGGCATGGGCCTGCTTGACTTCAGAGCCCATGCGGCCAAAATCTTGGGTATCTGGATTGCGGCCATCACCGCCCCTACGCTCCCCTCCCAACACTGGTCCCGCGCAGCCCGCTCCAACTTCTCCCACGCCTTGGGCCTCAACAATCCATCGAGCCCCCACTCCCTGATGAACTACCTGGCTTCACACCCATCGGCCACAGGTCCTCACGGTACTAAAGCCCACTACAAATGAATCCTCCTCTCCATGCGGAGTGCTGAGTGGAGAATTTGTATTAGCGGACATACAATCTGGAGAGGCCGCCCCTCACCCCAGTTCACACAAGAGGTACAGGGGCTACCCATCCATGATGGCGTGATCCCCACACGAACCCATGTCCTATCCAGGGTGGACTACCTGGACATGATGGACAGCCCTTACTCCATGAAGACCCAAAAAAACTATCCGGAAATATGCTCACCATCCTCTGTTGCAGCCTCAAATTTGTTCCCATGTGTGGCGCTGCCTGAGGCGGGTGTACCATACAGCTGAGCGCTCTAACACTTTACACTCATCCTGCATCGTGTGTGGCCAGTATGGAACGCTGTTCCACCACCTGGAGAAGTGTCCTACCTCTAAAGTGATATGGCGCGAAGTCCAACGTCTGCTTGGCCAGGATCAAACACATACCTTCAGTCTGTCAAGAGATATGTTTGCTTTATCAATGGCCTCCCCCTTCCACCCTCCCTCCATGCTCTGGTGGTTGCAATAGCCATGTGGAATATCCACACGATTGTCTTGGATGCCATCGCAGGCTCCACTCCCACCCTCCCAGAAGCTGTCCACAGATTCTGGTCTCATTTGGGGGACCACTTTAAGGCGTGGATGTTTAGATACCTCCCACCACATCGCTGTCAGTTGGTCTCCTCCTGGTTCCCAGTTTGGTTCATCAAATCAGACCCTTTCCTCCACACGTGTTCAATTGTGGCTACGGCCCATTCACACGTTCCTTCCCCCTCCCCATAAGTGGCGTTCCCGCTGGCAACAAGAGATAGCATTGCTTCTCTGGGGTGCCTTCCATATTACTAAGTTTTGTCTCCTTTGGGTTGACATTCAGAAGTGTCCGTCCCCTGGTCAGCCTTCCTCACAATAAATTTAAAATTTAAAATGAGAAAATGGCAGCTAAAAATACAGTTTCATTTTCTCAGAAAATCACAATAAAGTTCTCAATATTATTGCTTGACAAAAATCTTTAAATTTATATTAATAAAATATTAATAAAATCTTTTCTTTCTCGTTGCAAACACTTTTGCAACCCATTCAATTCAAGACTAATTCTAGTTTGATAATCTCATAAAGGGGATTAGTCTGCGCCCATGTCTGGGAGCAGTTGGGCAAGCAAGGCAAGAGGAGCAGGCGGAAGGCCCGCGGCCTCTAACGTTCAAAAATGCCCTGGAGAATCCGGCGGAATAAAAAATCTAAAAAAACTGGCAGTCACAATTTCCCCAGAGATACTCGCGTGGCAAGCACGATGCAACCAGTACATCAACACGCCACATTCCCAGCCACTTTTGTCGGTGGAATTTGGAGTCCGTGTGTATCTGGACATCCAAAAAACGGCCCTATGGGAAAAATTTTGTGAAGATGTACACAAAATTTTCCCAACCGCGGTGTACGTTGCACCTCACTCCATGTTGCGCGGTTGGCTGGACCTAGGTTTCAAAAGCAAAATAGCAGCAGATGAGGCTGCAGCAGTGCGCATAGTGGTCGACCTCCCCGAAGGGCAACGGGTCATCAAAACTAAATGTACCAGATGGACAAAATCAAACCAAATTTTCCTCACATTTGACTTTTTGCCTACTACGGTAAAACGTGACATTTTGGAGCAACACCTGAAAGATGGTCTCACCATATATGGCGAAATACAATCTTTCACGCTGATGCCACACCTGTGCGCCAGCAAAGCCATCGCAGTTCTGACCCCAACCAAGGAGATTGCAAAGGACCTAACCCAGATCCCGCACTCCACCTTTATTGATATTGCAGGGCACACCACCCACCCATTCCGGGTAACCATGGACAGCGCGCCCCCCATTTGCACCCACTGTGACGCGTTCAGCCATAAGGCGCACGCATGCCCCATCAAAGAGGGCGTCACATTCCAAGAGCACCCCTCAGCGGCCATGGCCAGCGGAGAGGCGCACTACAAACTAACTGCAAGCACCAAGGAGGCTTTCCCGTGGGGAGCACAAGGCTGCTACCTATTGGTAAAGCCCATCTCCCCGCAGGAGTGGAAGAAGGCCAAGCAGGCCCATAGGACTGCAGCCAAGGAAGCGGCCAAGGCCACCACCACCATCCCACACTCACAACGCCAGGAGGACATGGAGACCTTCACGGCAGAAGCAACTCGGGAATCCATCACCCAATCAGATTGGGAGGCCCATGCCAAATGGGCCACTCAATCTGAGGATCTGATGGGAGATTTGATCTCACCCAATCGCTGCACCCAAGCCCTGGTCAAAACTGACTTGGGACCTATCCCAACCAAAAAAATTTTTGCCCCACTCGACGGTGCACCAAACTTATCCGCACCACAAAAAAATCGTCCGACGTCGGGAAAACAAAAAGTGAAGGCCAAAGCCAATGTGACTCTTTCTGCAAAAATTAACAAAAACCCCAATAGCGTTGCTGCTAATACCTGCACTGCTGTGAAAGCCTGTGGGGACCTGGAAGAGGCTGGTGGGCCCAGGGGCCCCCCCCTCACACCTAAGGTGCGATGGGGGAAACCTTCACTCTAGGGATGCTGAATATTGCCAGACTCAAGGCCTCCCTGTCCCGGGCTAGGAAACTGAGTTTTTTACAAAACAATTTACCCGTGGATATCCTGGCCATCCAGGAAACCCACTGTCCACGAGGTTCTGAGGAAGCTTGGAAAACAATGCTCCTACCATCCCTATCCTTTTGGTCAAAGCACTGTGGGGTGCTAATTCAGAAAAACAATTTTTCAATTTTACATCTTCAGAAACATTCCTAAATGGCCGAGTGCTCATTGTCACCTTCTCATGGGCTGATGTTGCACACACAATCGTCAACACTATGCCCCAAACGGTGCACAAGAGCATCAGGAATTTTTCTCATCGGTCAAATCCCTCCCGCTATCCCCCAATTCTTTCCTTATTGGTGACATGAACTGTTGGCTAACCTCACCAATGGACCGGTGGCTGCCCTCACCCCACGCCCCACAGGGTCACGTAGAACTACGCGTTCTAAAAGCCACCCTTGGGTTAATGGATGCACTGCCACAACATGCCCCACTGCTCAAAAACATGACGTATCCCTACATCCACAACAGCCAATTAAGGTCTATGACCCGCATCAACCTTATTCTAGCGCCGGTGAAATTCCAACCCCACATCTCCCACTTCAAAACAACGAAAATGGAATTCTCCGACCACCGACTGGTCTCAATAACATACCACTTACCCGTCACAGTTGCAAAGGCCCCAAATTGGTGCAAAATCCGCCCCCCAGAGCTCGCGTCGCCAGGATTTTCCACGTGGGTGGAAGAGGCAACTTTGGCAAAATTGTTTGTTGCACCATTTTGTGCAGACCCCATTTCCACATGGGCAACTTTCAAAGAAGACACCATCTGCCACTATCGCCATCTCTCATCCAGATGCTCACGAGCCATATTGGCGGTTATATTGCGCACGCTGGTGGAATTGGCCCACTTGGAGTCCAACATTCCAGCCTCAGGATATAGCCCTGCATGAGGCCAGAAGTGGGCGGAGGCAGCTGCCCACCTCAACGCACTTGAAAGGCAACACAAACATCGGGTTTGTGTCCAATACAGGTCCACACGCATCACTAAAGGTGACAAGTGCACCGCATACTTCTTCAAAAAAAATTTTGCACCATGCCAGAGCGTGGCCTGCACACAAGTGCAAAGATCAGATAATTCTATTGTGGACACACCGGCTGAAGTGGCAATCAAAACGCAAAGATATTACTCCAAGTTATACTGAGCTGAACCAATTCAGCTGGCCGAAATGGCGGAATTTCTCAACAGAGCTCATATCCGCACCATTTTCTGATACCCGGAAATAATGATTTTAATTACTCCAAACGAATTATGGAATACCATTCGCGGTGCGCCAAACCAAAAATGCCCAGGCCCAGATGGCATTCCATATGAGTTCTACAAAAAATATTTTAAATATATATCCCCATTGCTGCTAGCCTCACTCAACCAAAGCCTGTTGGAAACGCGCCTCCTACCAGGAGGACATGAGGCCTTTTATGGTCACACTCTTCAAGAAAGGGGATAGGCTAGACTTAGCCAACTAGCGCGCCATTTCTCTAACAAACACAGACACCAAAATTTTAACAAAAATCATGGCTAACCATTTAGGGACTGTAACATCTGCCACCATCTCCCCAGAACAATTTGGTTTTATCCCCAGAAGGTCAATTTGGGATAACGTGCACTCTGTGGCTAATGTGTGTCAGTCCACAGCCTCTGGGGCACTTGTATTCTTGGACCAACAAAAGGCCTATGATAGAGTAAACTAGGAATACCTTAGGGCCTGCCTCCAACAATTCCGCCTACCTCCCCGCTTCATTAACTGGGTGATGCTGCTCACGGAATCTGCAACAATGGCAGTGCGCGGCCCAGGTTTCCTAACGGAAGTAGTCCGTCCTCAAAGGGGCTTGCAACAAGGAGACCCCCTTATCCCACTCTTATACAACTTCAGCCTTGACCCACTACTGCGAAATGTGAATGCCCAACTCACTGGGGTCCATGTGCCAGACCAAACCCCAGTCAAGATGATGGCATTTGCAGATGATTGCGTGGTGGGGGTGTCTAATAACAAAGATGCATGCGCGCTTGAAGCCCTCATCCAGGAATATTCCCAGGTAAGCAACGCGGCACTGAATGCCTCCAAAACCAAAATCATCCTCCTTGGTCGGTTTCAGAACTGCTGGGCCCCAGCAAGTAGTTCCCAACCCGGCCCATCTGCTCGCCCACGTCCACGCCTTACTAACTCAAAACACACCGCTCCACTGGTGCTCCCCTTTGTGCCACGACCTACCATAGGACCGGTACGCCATCTGGGCGTGTGGTTGGAGGCAGTTGGATACGCGTCAGCAGTAATGGAGTGCCATATACTGGACAACGTGATGAAGCGAATCGCCTCTCTCAGAGCCCACCCTACTACCCTCACTGGCAGGGTTTTTCTTGCCAACTCTATGCTCCTATCCAAAGTCTGGTTCGGAGCCCACGCCATCCCCTTCTCCCCAAGCTTCTTCAAATCCCTGTATGCTTTGCTACAAGGTTGGCTTTGGTCAGGCCGCCCTCCACCAGTATGGCTAGAGGTCATGTTTAGCCCTCATCATCATGGTGGCATAGGCCTACTTGACTTCAAAGCCCATGCCGCCAAGATCCTGGGCACCTGGATTGCGGCCGTCACCGCTCCTCCACTCCCATCCCAACACTGGTCCCGCGTGGCCCACTCCAACTTCTCCCGAGCCTTGGGCCTCAACAATCCATCAAACTCCCACTCCCTGATGAAATACCTCGCATCACACACATCAGCCACAGGTCCTCACGGGACCAAAACCCACTACAAACGAATCCTACTCTCCATGCGAAGCGCAGAGTGGAGAATTCATATTAGTGGACATACAACCTGAAGAGGCCGCCCCTCTCCTCAGTTCACACAAGAGGTACAGGGGCTACCCATCCATGATGGCGTGATCCCCATTCGACCCCAAGTCCTATCCAGGGTGGACTACCTGGACATGATGGACATCCCTTATTCCACTGAGACCCAAAAGACTATCTGGAAATACGCACACCATCCTTTGTTGCAGCCTCAAGTCCGCTCCCATGTGTGGCGCTGCCTGAGGCGGGTGTATCGTACAGCTAAGCGCTCTAATGCTTTACACTCATCCTGTGTCGTGTGTGGCCAGTATGGAACGCTGTTTCACCGCCTGGAGAAGTGCCCCACCTCTAAAGTAATATGGCGCGAAGTCCAACGTCTGCTAGGCCAGGATCAAACACATCCCTTCAGTCTGTCAAGAGATATGTTTGCTTCATCAATGGCCTCCCCCTCCCTCCCTCCCTCCGTGCTCTGGTGGCTGCAATCGCCATGTGGACTATCCACACGATTGTCTTGGATGCCATCGCTGGATCCATCCCCACCCTCCCTGAAGCTGTCCACAGATTCCGGTCTCATTTGGTGGATCACTTTCAAGCGTGGATGTTTGGATATCTCCCACCGCGTCGCTGACAGCTGGTCTCCTCCTGGTTCCCAGTCTGGTTCATCAAATCAGACCCCTTCCTCCACACGTGCTCAATAGTGGCTACGTCCCCTACACACGTTCCCTCCTTCTTCCCATAAGTGGCGTTCCCGCTGGCAACAAGAGATAGCATCGCTTCTCTGGGGTGCCTCCCCTGGTACTAAGTTTTGTCTCGTCTGAGTCATATTCGGAAGTGTCCATCCCATGGTCGGCCTTCCCCGCAATAAATTTAATAAAGTATTAATCAAAATCATCCATAAACAATGAGCTTGACCAGCGAGCTAGGCCAATCGTTAGCTTTGGTTGTGGCTTTGTCATGGAGCCAGACATTGTTGCTTGCATGCAGCATTTCTGGAACCATGATCTGCAAATACATTGCAAACTCTGGTATTGGCATGTGGGTTTGAGAATGGTTTTTTTCTGGATTATAAGTCATTTGATTGGTGACATGACTAGTATCACCCAACTTCTTTGTCACATATTGACGCAAACCCACGCATTACATAAAATAAAGCTCAAATACCTTTCTCTCCATCTTGTGGGGCCCCTGGGAGGAGGTGATGGTCACTAATGGAGAGTAATGTAACCAATATCTCTTGACTGTGGTTATGGTAGAGTTCTCATTAGCTTTTTAGGTACACAAGTTGGGACAATTAGGGAGCGCCAACCACGCAATCCATGGAAGTCCAGGAAAAACACAAATTTTCTAACGGTTATGTGGCATTGTCCATGAAGGCGCTGGACAAGCTTCATCAAGTCATCGCGCATATCTGCTTCCAGGCGTTGTTGGAGCAGGCAACAGGGGGAATCTTCTCTCATGCTCCAACTAGCCCAGGTGGTGGATTCATTATCTCCAGAATTGGCAGGATTGTTGCAGTAACTTATCAAGGAACAAAGGAGCTTGCCGAATTAATGGAGGAGTGTGTGGAGTTTATTAACTGGGCAGCATGTCCAGATGAGGCAAAAGACAAGGCGTGGTCAGCGCTTTTAACAGTTAGTCAGGGGCATAGCTTGGTAGAAGAATATGCATGGGTTTTCCATCCACTTTAGAAGGCAGCCCAGATCATAGATTCCCAATCTTCGTGTATGTTCCACCAGGGGTTGCAGGCGGACATTTTAGAGGATTTGGAAGCGGGAAGGTCCAGGGCATGCTAAGGGAGGAAGTGGTAATAGCAGTACAAGTCAAGAAGCAATTGGTGCTGGCACAGGACTGACGTTAAGGATCAATGTTGCCAGGAAAGGGACAGTCCCCAGTGAGTGGTAATTCCAGTCAGGGGGCTGACATTCATCCCTAAGAAACTTTATAAATATAAGAGGGGATGGCGTCAAGGAAATGAGGATGAAGCATGTTAATCAGTGAGCCACGGGCAGGGCTGGGGAATATGCCTAAATACCCATCTTTAGCCAATTTGCAATTGAAAGATTCATTTAGAAATAGATCAACTTCTTAGCTTTATTCCTATTTGTTTATCCCCATAGAGTTGTTCACGGATGGCGTAATGGAAGGGGCAATGGCCCTGGTAGATACTAGGGCGGAAGAGAACTATGTTGATCTGGCATTGGCGGGCTGCCTGAAGTTGAATATGTGGAGGGGTCCAGAAGTGGTGTTCACTGATGGATCATAAAGGGCGCCATCAGGGTGAGTGAGCCCTTCAGTGAAGGTATGGTAGGAACTTTTCATGTTCTGGGAGAAGTTTTATGCAATTGAAAATTTGGACCACTCATGGTGCTAGGGATGCGGTGGTGGCATCAGTTCAGGCCCCAAATCGATGTGCCATCCAGTACTGTAACCTTGAACCTGGGGATGAGTCCGCAGATAAAGTGGAGGCTGTTGGTTAAAAACAATGAGTCAGGTGAACATGGAACCCTGTGGGCCATGCAGGAATAGTTCTACCTGCAGAATACTGAGAGTTTGTGGGGACCTTTGTAATTAAATTGGATTCACGATTCTCTCCCACAGGCCCATTTGCATTCTCATTCCATTTTAAAGAATGGTCTGAACTTCTATATGGATGCCCAGTCTATCTGCTGAACAACTGAGCTAAAGCCAAGTTGTAACAGCATGTAAATTTAATGTTGAACGGAGGGTTGATTGAGCCATCAAAGTATGCCATGGTGTCCACAGTGTTGCTGGTGCCTAAGGCAAGTGGAGAGTTATGGCTGTTCATGAAACTACCAAAGACTAAACGCAGTCACAGAGACAGACCCTTAGACGATGACATTAGAGGAAATCCTTCTGATGGTCACAAAGGGCAACATTTTAATCTAGCTTGATTTAGTGGATGCATTCAATCAGGTACCCGTGAGGCCAGAGCACCAGAAGTACATGGCGTTATTAAGATACCTTGGGATGTTCCAATATTGAGTTATGCCATTTGGGCTGCGTAATGCCCTGGCAGTGTTTCAACACATGATCAACTGAGTACTCAGTTGGATGATCAGTCAGTTTTGCATTGCATACCTGGATGACATCCTTGTGTTTTCAAGTTCTAAGAAGCCCATTTACGCAACGTATGGTATGTTCTGGAGGCGTTGGATGAGGCAGGACTAAGGCTGAAGCCTTTGAAGTGTGAGTTTAACCAAAAGTAAGTTACGTTCCTGGGGAATGTTATGTTCAAAAAAGATTTGGTAGTGTGCCAGATAAGATACAGGCAGTGTGAACATGGAGAGCTTTGATGGATCAGACAGGCGTAAGAAGTTTTTTGGGAATGGTGAATACCTCTTATGGTTTGTGAAGAATTTGAGGTTGGCATTGCCACATATGTGATCAACACGAGATGTGCTATTTGTATGGGGGAGGAAGAGGAATGGGCATACAACCTGTTGAAAGAGAAGCTCATTTTGCACTAATTATTGCCCATCCAGATCCTGAGAAACCTTTTGTAGTTGAGATGGACGCCTCAAATTTTGCTGTAGGAGCAGTACTATTACAGAGGGAAGAGGATGGGCTGGAGCACCCGGTGTGTTACTTTAGCCATAAAATGACTCTGGTAGAAACAAACTATCCAATATATGACAAGGAGCTACTGGTGGTGGTCATGGCACTGCAGGAGTGGCAGTACCACTTGTTTTATGGCTGTCACCCTTTCATAGTTCAGACAGCCCATTGGGCACTGGAATATTACCTGGATCCCATGAAGATGAATCATCGCCAAGCTTGGTGGCATGTGGAGCTGGTTCAGTATGATTTCCAAGTAGTATACCATCCAGGAGTGGTCAACACCATAAAAGATTGGTTGAGTTAGGATGCGGGGCTAGCATATGAAAAGGCAGAGTTGGATGAGTATAAAACAGCTACCATGTTCCAGTTAGACCAGTTTGACATGATGGTGAGCGAGGAGAATGAATTTGGTGAGGAAATATATTGGAAGCAAAGGAGGTCAGCATTCATTAATCAGATGGGATGAGATGACGGAGGGCCAACAGCATGGCCATTATCATACATATGGGAAGAAAGATGGGATTTTGTATCATGATCACGAGTATGAGTTCCAAATCCAACGTTGCAGTGGGGAGTGCTGCAGGCGTCACATGACCAACCATTGGCGTGGCATCTGAGGGCCAGGAAGATGGTCAAACTAGTGCAGCATAAGTAATTGTGGGCCAGACTTTGGAAAAATATCACAAAGTATGTGGCAGATTGCTTGGTTTGTACATGTGCAAAGCCTTTGAGGAGGCATCCTGCGGGTATGTTAGTCCCACACCAAATTTTGAGCCAGCCATGGGGGTCAGTGAGCATGTATTTTATTACAAGGTTGCATAAGATCCAAGGGAAGGATGTGATAATGGTAATGGTTGATTGGTTGACTAAATACGGTGAGTTTTTTTCCATATACCTCAAATTTCTCAGCCAAAGAGACCGCAAAGGATTTTAACAAAGTATTTGCCTGTCATGGCCTGTCAGCAGAGATCATCTCAAATCGTAGCTTCAATTTATATCAAAATTCTGGTCAAGTTTGCTTATTAACTTGAAGATTTACCCCTGCAGGGCTTCAGCATATCATCCACAATCTGACAGTCAGACAGAAAGGGTAAACCAAATATTAGAACAATACCTTTGATGCTACATTTCAGATTGGCAAAATGATTGAATCACCTGTATCAGATTAGCCTAGTTTGCTTATAATAACCAATATCAGTTTTTGATAGGGATGACCCCATTCTTTGTAAACCATGGATCAAATTTGGTGTTGATAGGGGACAGGTGGGGAGTGTGCCATAAAGCAGATAAATTATCTCACAGAATGACAGACATTGAGAAGGAGTTACAAAGCAACATGGAGCATGCCACAGCATGGCAGAAGCAGTATGTGGACCAACGGAGAGTGCCAGATCCATTGTTTGCTCCATAAGATTGGGCGTTGATGGTGGTGAAACATTATGCGGTACCAGTAAAGAGCTGGAAGCTTGAACCAAGGTTTTGAGTCCTTATAAGATGATTCAGGTTATCAACAAGGTTGCATTTGAACTAAACCTTCTGGAAGGGTCAAAGGACCATCTAGTTATCCATAGCTCACAACTTCAGGGATTCTGAGGTGAGGACCAGAGCGCCCTGGGCCGTTGAGCCCACAGCAGGAGGATAACTGTGAAATATGAGGTCAAACAAATCCTGAATGAGTGACGGGTGAGGGGTCAGCGGCATTTCCTTGTGAAGTGGAAAGAGTATTCAGTGGAGGAAGCAACCTGGCAAACGGCGGAGGAGTGCACATGCTGTCCATAGAGGATCCAGGAGTTCTTGGATTTGCAGGGGGTAATGTGACAAATCAGGATCAGCTGGATCTGCATATCAACCTTATCACTGGAATTCTGGATTTGGCTGAAAATCTGGAGGTCAAGTTTGAAAGGTTGGGGCAGTCAGAAAGATGAGTAAAAATGGAAATCATAGGTAAGGACTTAGGGATTTAAGAACAAGGGCTGATCCAGCGTATTGAATGACTGGTGTCTTGAATTCTCCAATTTTTTGTAATTTGGGATGCAAGGTTTTCGCAAGTGATTTGGAAATCACTCAAAAACCTAAATTAGTATTTTAATTATTTAAAACATCAAAAGTGCTTTAGAATGAGAAAATGGTAATTGAAAATGCAGTTTCATTTTCTCAGAAAATCACAATAAAGTTCTCAATTACATTGCTTGCCAAATTGACTTTAAAATCTTTTTTAAATAAATAATATTCTAAAATCATACAGGAATGATGAGCTCAATCAGCGAGCTAGGCCAAGAGTTGGCTTCATTCTTGGCTTTTGACATGGACCCAGACGTTGCTGCTTTCATGCAGCATTGTTGAAAACATGGTCTACAAATACGTCGCATACTCTGGTAATGGCATGAATGTTCAGTGGTGGTTCTCTGCTGATTTATCATTCATGTGGTCAGTAACATGGCTTGTACTACCCAACTCATTTGTCGCATATTGGCATATATTCATGCATTACAGCCATGGCCATCTTGGGAAAGTATCTCTCAATATCTCTCAAATAATTAGAGCACACCTTCTTACTGATATCTGAATAAATCATTCAGCAGCTTTTGATCCACTAAAACGTTGACACTTTCAGCAGTTTCCACCAGCAATCCCAATTCAAGTAATGGCCCTAAATCATGAATTTCACTAAGTTTCGCCATTATGATAAGATGAGGAGATGCAATAATTTGATTCTTTTCAACTTTTATCAGGTTCTCTCCCAGATTAGCTAAGAGCTCTCTTATTTTTCCGTGACCCAACATAATAATTCCTGGCGCTATCCATGACTCAATCCTCGATTTCATTCATGAACTGGTGACTTCTTCATATAGCTGTTATAGGAGTTCAATTGTTAACCCTGTGATAACTAAAATTTACATTCCAGTGGAATTGTGCTTGTTGCATTCATTTTCAAAAGTAGTCCACAATTTTTCATAATTTCAGTTGGCTTTCTCCATTTCCATCCAACCAATTTGTATTGAATGGGTATAATGACATCATTGTAAATCAGGTTTGCAAAATTATGCTTCTTGTCAGCAGGGCATCTCCTTTCCGCTGATACACCAAGGGCAGGGTCTGCCCCAAAATCATCAGAATGTTTTCTTTAACATCACAATTCACAACATATTTCATCAGGAACTCCGTCCCAATGAGTATATTGTAATTTGGATTGGTTAGCACTATAGTGGGAGCTGTTACTACCAGCAATCCAAAAAAGTGGTAGTGCACTATAGGCTTTACATGATATGATGATATTTGTTTGGGTGGTTCCATATTCTTTTTGATGCTCCAGATCCGGTAAAATCAATTGTTTCACTAAAATTGGTGGAAAAGATGTTAATAGACGCTCCAGTATCAATTATTGCTTATACTCTTATTCTATTGCTTAGAATATCTGCATAGTTACATTCTGAGTATTGCAATAAGGTATTTACTGAGTGGATAGCAGCATTATTTGCTGAATAAAGAGTGTGAATTAATTGAGCAGATAAATCAGGGAAAGACTCATTGATCATGATTATAGGTAAGGAAACGTTCACCTCATCCAGCTTCATTTAATTAAATCTTCATAGCTTTCACCAGATCTGATCTTCTCCATTATCTGCTAAGCGTAAGGCTGAGAAACCTCCTTAGTAATTTTGGGGTCTTTCCCCTTCACTTTAGCTCAAGTAATCGCGTTGACATCCAGATTGACCACCTGATATAGAGTTTCAGGTGCGTCGTCCTCCTAAAAAAATTAAGAGGTGTCAATATCATTGTACATTATATCAGGTGGGACAAGATTAACAGCAGTACTAGATCGTCCATTGTCTTTACTGCTGATTCTTTTCCCAACTCAGAACTGGTTTATTTTTCCTTGCTCTTCACAAAAATATCTGGATCTTTTGACTTCTTACCATGACATTGGCTAACACATGGCCAGGATCCCACATTGGAAACAGAAAATTGTCATTTTATTCACTCATTTTAGACCTCCAAATTTATTCCCTGGTATAATTTGATTTTCTAGCTCCTTAGATGGTTTAGCAAGTTTGACAATGTTCTAATCCTTTGTCCAGATTATTTAAAAGTTGATTAGGAGCTTTAAAGCTTGCTCCAAGTATCTTCAGATGTTCCATCATTTGTGAGGTCATGATTTGAGCAATTAATGCTGCACCATAATCTGATGCAGTCTGCAGTAGGGCTGAAGTGCTGCCTGCATGGCTATGCACGCATTGAAGTTTTTAAGCAATTTTCCTATCCAGGATCTGTGACTCTTGACAAAAACAATCAGCAAAAGTGTCCAGGGTCTCGTCCTTTCTGAATTGTATACTATTAAATTCACGCTTGCAACTGGCCATTTTATTTGGGCTTACAAATTCCAACATGATCACTTCATTTGCTTCAGCATATGACCAGTTATCTACACTAGGGTGAGGTAGCACCAGATTCTGATAATCGGTGCTGAGACAGTTCATCACAGTCACCGCTTTTTGGCTGTTCACATAACCACATATCATCATTTCAAAGAGGCAGAAAAATGCTGGGGCGTTATCCTGGTTGAAGATGGGAAACTTTGAAGTGCTCCAAAATTTGTCAGTAGTTCCATTAGTAGTGTATTCATACTAACAGCTTGATTAACATTAGCATTGATTTAGGAGTCATCTATGGCATACCAGCAAATGATTTTGGCATATTTGGAGTAGGAGTGTCTTCCCAACTGGAGTTTCACAGGTTTTTCATTGACTTTGTTTGCCTTGAGTTGCTCGCAATCACATTATTATTTTTAACTCCTCAATATGCTTCATCATTTTTGTCATATCTTCAAAAACACAGCGAAGGCGTTCTCAGTCCACTTTTTGTTCAGTTTTTTTGGAATAAAACTTCCTTGATAAGGTTACTCTCTTTCCACTTCAAAAAGACTTTTCTGCAAAGGTCAGTAATTCACTTCCACAACCTGTTTAATCACTTTTTCCACTTTGATTATGCACTTTTTCAAAGTATTGACGCTGGATTGAAATGCTGAGCTGAGGACATTTTGATTGAAAGTCTCCATCTCCATCCAGAGCTTCTTAAGCTAATTCTTATATGACAATATGGATAGCTTCTCATAATAAATTTGGCTTTTGAAAATTCAACTAACACTGAAGTGAGCACCAAATGTTAACTTTTGAGTGCCTGTACTTTGAAAATTGAGTGCCAAATAAATCTTTTGGTATGTAGCTCAATTTGGCTCTCCATTTAACTGCACAAGTCTTAACAAGCTGCAATGATAGAATTATTAGAATTAGGTAAATATTGATATTTATTAATAGTATGAAAGCTATTACTCAGTTGAGCTTTCTCAAAACTAGGTTAATTTTTATTCCAACGCTAAGCAAGTTCTTGACCTTCCAACAATTAAAGATATCTCTTAAACTGTTAGGGAACTCTTCCCTATTCTCTTCACGCAGAGCCAGTGTAAGTCTCAGGGAACGTCCTTTTTCTCAATCAGGTCATATTCCCATTCCCATATAAAAAGACACCAAAGAGGATGGCAGTATCTCTCATCACTCAGGGCGATCTCGCTCATGTAGTAGATGAGCGATGTGTGACAGCTCATCCGCTTTGGATCCCACCCCCAATGCCCACACTTACCTCAGCAGAACTGTTGCAGGGAATTAGTGAAATCTGTGCAGAGATTACTGGATTGAAATTGGTCAGATCTAATTCAGCCGGCAATATGGCTGATGCCCAAAATTCAAATGGCTGTAAAAGCATGAAGAATGAGATATCAGCTGGAATGCCCAACAGTTCCAATTCAATCACTAAACTAGGAGAATAAATATTGGGCGCCATCAACAAGGGTTTGAAGCCCTCTGATAGTAATTCAGGCATTGCACCCAATGTGCTGCTGTTGACCAAACGAACAGTTAAATGATTGAGCGCAGACAGGTTGGCTGTTCTGAACCCGTTCCTAACCAAATGGACCCATCCCTATATGGGATGGCCTTGGGGGATTCCCATCGCCCATTGGGCCAAACGCCATTATGCTAACCATCAGAAACATAGTTGAGCCATGGTTCAGATGTTTAAGGTCAAACTGACAGAGACTCAGCCTGCCACCAAATTTTGTGATGTCAGTTCCCAAAGAATAAACCCACCCATTCCTGAACAATTTGCCGGTTAGGTCAAATTTGTGGTCCCCAACCCCATTCTGTCACTACCCAATTGACCACTATCTAATCAGTTGCATGGCACTGAGAAAATTTTTGGTTGATTTTCTTACTTTCCTTTGCAGATAAAATTTTACCTAAAAAACCAAATCTTTTTATTTTCCGTTCTGACTGCATCCCAGATTGCATTTCCCTGGTGGCCTGTCACCCCGCACTCTGGGTGGGCTTTAACAATTCTTTTGGTCACTATGGCTCTCTCCATTGCAAATTGGGCCCAGCAAGTCTGACACTTTTAGCTTTAAAACCCCGCTCTTTTGAACTTCTGGCAACAATACACGGGGATCTTATGGCCCTATGTCTAAAAATGGAAAGAAAGAATCCATATCCTTATCGCCCCCAATGAGATGGCCTCTCAAACCCAGAATCTCATTGAAACTAACCCAGTAATCCCACCTCTATCAGCTAGAGCCACTGAGTTGGGAATGGGTTCAGTGTGGTTTGTTGTTGGGATACTCCTCACCCTGTTGTTGCACCACCACTTTGTGGTATCATATTTCCCAGCTCCATATCAAGTTGTAAGGTTGGCAATGCCTCTGGAATTCTGGCTTGCTTTTTGGGTATTCACGCATCCTGACTGGCAGGATGGTCTAAACTTCTTCTGCCGTTTCCATTACACAATCAACCAACCATTATTCCCAGCCACTTCCACCTTGGTTTTCGAATTGGGCGCCACAGTGGTTACCCTCTATCAGATGAACGTACAATCAATTGTGTGTTGTTTGTTGTTCATTTGGTCACTTTCTGACTTTAGGAGAAGCATCCGCTCTATTTTGGGAAACCTTCTTCAAGCCACCCAAGATGTGCAGACTGCATCTCCTCTTACTTCCTCCAGCCCAGGAAAAGGATCAAGTATCCCCTCCCAAGAGATTGACAATCAGGAACTTGATGCTCTCGCTGAAGTACAAATGTGGACAACAATCACACTCAATAACGCTTCTGCAATATCTCATGCCCAACAAGGGCTCATGTTGTTAAATGCCATGGATGGAGATGCCCGCCATTGGGTGAGAAGTCTTTTGCGTTCTTCCTCACAAGAAGGAGACCCCATCCCCCTGATGGCTGTTGTATTGGCCGCCTTATAAACCCCTTGTGTCCCAATCAGACCACTTATTCAGACTGCTCCTTGCCATGATCAAAGCCCCTAGTTTGGCTTCTCTGATTTCTACCTTTCGTGAGCTGGCTCCCGCGTCAGGCCTATCTATCAATATGCTTTAGGCAGTCTTTAGAGCGAGCTTGGATTCAGTTTCCGCTCATCACGTGGTCTGGTCTACCATCCAGGAATCAGTAGATCAAATATGTGCCACCGCAACTACTATCAAAGCGTTACCTCACCATGTTTCCCCATATCAGAAGGGGAACTTTATGATAGGATTTCCTAACAAAGATGTAGATGATGCGCCTGTCATCAAAATAGCAGTTGACGTGGGTCCCAACCCTGCCATAACCCCCAAGTCTGAGTTGGCATTTCCAGAGTTAACTATTAATGATTCTGTTCAAGCCCAGACAGAGGAAATGATTTCCCCCACACTTGTACTTCCAATTTTTGCCCCAGCTAAGAACCCTGATCCTGGTCCCAACATACCTGTTATTTCTTCAGTCATCCATGAGTCAGTCAAATCTCCCAATAAACAGAATTCCGCTTATTTCCTTGTCCCTATGAAAATCAGTATCAGTCCGCATCATGTCTCCTTCAAAGCTCTGGTGGATACCGGAGCAGCGGGGAACTTCATGAGTGTTGAGTTGGCACAGCAATTAAAACTGGAAATGGATGTGGGCTCCTCAGTAATGGTGGCCTCATCTGCTTACCAGTCTTCATATGTCATTCGCCGGCCAATACACTTCTCAATCCACCAATATAACTTCTGTGATCATTTTTGGCCATGCTGAACTTGGTATTCCTGGTGATCTTGGGTGTGGGATGGTGGCGTTGACAACATGTGAAGATTCATTTAGAGTCTAATACGTTGTTGTTTACCAATGATGATTCAGAGGGAGAGTTCCCTTTGATCAACACCCTCAAAAAAATACAAGAGACCAGCTCTATCACTACCTTAGTTACTTCTGCGGGCATTCAGCCGATTTTCCCAAAAGCTTAATGCAATATTGGAGAATCTTCAACATGGAAAAAGCGGATCGTCTGCCAAAACATACTAGGTATGATTGTGGATTTTGGACAACTGTGGAGTTGGTGAACATCAACTGCCCGTTGTATCCTCATACAGCGGAGGAAGAGGTTGCACTCAATACCTGGTTGGACGATATGTTAAAAAAGGTTGGTTGTTCAAAGAGACCTCACCTGTCGCCTCCCCTATCATCTTTGCAAGAAAATTGGATGGATTGCTCCATCCTTGCATGGATTACGGTCACTTGAACAAAATAACAGTTACAGATCCCTACCCATTGCCTTTAGAGCAGACAATCAGTCAGGCAATTGCCAAATCCCGTGTGTTTTCAAAACTGGATCTGGTGAACGCTTTCAACCAAATTTGGGTGATGGAAGGACAGGAATGGTTGACTGCAATCTGAATGAGGCGAGGCATTTTTCAATTTCGCATAATGCCCTTTGGGTTGAAAAATGCTCCTGCTACATTTCAACAAATGATTGACAACGCGTTAGGGGATCTCCAGTTCTCTTGTGCTATTGCATACATCAATGATATCCTAGTTCATTCCCCAACTCCCAAACAACATGCTATTGACTTGGAAGCGGTGGTGGTCGCTTTGCATAAAGCAGGGCTGTTCCTCAAAGCTTCCAAGTGCGAGTTTTATAAGGAAGAGGTCACATTTCTTGGAAACCTGGTTCTCAAAGAAGGTGTCGCTATCCCTCCCAACAAATTAGATGTGATCTGAGAATGGCCAACTCTGACTACACAGAAGCAACTTCAGAGTTTCTTGGGAACTATCATTTTTTTGAAAAAAAATTTCCCCTGCACTTTCCCAGTTGGCCGCCCTGCTCCATCCCCTCACTGGAAAAAACGTACCATTTTGTTGGACCCCCAAATGCCAGCAGGCATTTGAATCAATCAAGGAGGTGTTCATGTCTCCTCCCATTTTGAAACATGCCAATCCCACCAAACTGTATATCATCAGCATGTGATGCTTCATCAGTAGCAGTGGGCACAGTGCTGCTTCAGGACCACGATGGTCTTGAACATCTGGTCGCTTATTTTTCCCAAAAATTCACTACTATGGAGCAGTCTTGGGCCATTTACAACAAGGAACTGGCTGCTGTTGCATTGGCATTAACTCATTGGCGGTACCTGTTGCAAGGTGCTCATCATGAGCTAACGGTTTGCATGGATCACCAGGCTCTCTTGTATTTCTGCAAACCCCAAAAATTGGTGCACTGGCAGGCCCAAACCTATTGGGACCTGTGCAGTTTTAACTTCAAATATGAATTTGTCAAAGGTGCGCTCAATATCCTTCCCAATTTCCTAAGCCATAGTCCTGCTCACTGTCCCTTGGAACCTGAGAAGTGGATCTTGTTACTGTGATCCCTGCCACTCAGATTCTGTCAATTGTTCCCTCAGTTGTTTCCTCCGCTGCGTTGTCTCCCAATGATCCATTATTGGCCCAGGTGTTAGTCGGTCAAATGGCCTGCCCTGAGGGCGTGGAGTTGGTCGAGCAGTTGGCTCACTTGAGTCCCAAACACTCCCTATACTCCTTAGAAGGGGGACTCATTTACTTCCATTCTCATGTTTGGGTTCCCCCTCCTTCCACCCGAAAGTATTCCACACACATCATGATCCCCCCACGGTTGGACATCCTGGTAACAAGAAATGCATTGATCTGATCAAGTGAACCTTCAATTGGGCAGGACTGACCAAAGAGGTCCCAGCTTGGATTGCCAATTGTGTTACTTGCACTAGGGCCAAGTCAGATTGCTCCAGTAAAAATGGCCTCTTGCACCCTTTACAGCAGGCGGAAGGTCCATGGACCTCAGTATCCATAGATTTTATCGTTGATCTCCCCTGTTCTAATGGGTTCACAGCGGTGATGGTAGTGGTGGATCACTTTACAAAAATTTTCCTTTTTATCCCTTGCACTTCCGCGATTATGTCAGAAGAAACTGCCCATCTTTTTGTACAACATGTGTTTTTGATGTTTGGTTTTCCCCAGGAAATTGTTAGTGACTGGGGTACTCAGTTTACCGCACGCTTTTAGAGTGAACTCCTATCAATCCTGAAGATAGCCCCCTGTCAATCCACTGCATATCACCCCCAGTCCAACAGTCAGACCAAGCGGGTTAACCAAGTTCTTAAACAGTACCTGCGTTGTTATGCTGCAGCAGCACAGGATACTTGGGCCGGTGACTTGCCTCTCACTCAATTTGCATACAATAACAGGATCCACGCATCCATGGGGTTTTCACCATATGAAGCAACGTTGGGTTATAGCCCATTGTTTTCAGTTGGGGCATGTTTGTAACCTGAGGTTCAAGCTGCCACAGATCATGCTACCCATATTTTATTGACTCAAGCCTTAGTGCGGGAACACCTCACCAAAGCCATCGATGACTATAAGCAATTCACAGACTGTAAGCACCTTCTGGGTCATGACTTTACAGTGGGTTCCTATGTCATGCTTGATACCCACCATTTGCAAATTCAAACCCCTTCCCGCAAGTTCGCCAGTAAGTGTTCAGGTCCTCATTTAGTGGAGGAAGTATTGGGTAATGGGGCATTCCACTTGAAGCTTCCCACGCATTGAAAGCAGCACCCAGTTTTCCATGTTTCCCAGTTGTCACCCTTCAAGGGTGTAATTCCCATGGACCCAGAACCAATCGTCATCAACAATGAGGAAGAAGCTGAGGTAGAGGCTATCCTGGCATCTTGCAAGTCGTGATGTTCAGTCCAATATCTCGTGGCCTAGAAAGGATACCCAGCCTACAAAAATAGTTGGGTCAAGGCGCGCAATTGTGTGAATTGCATGGCCCTGTCAAAGCCTTCCACGCATCCCACCCTGAGGCTCCCCGCCCTCCTCAAAAGATTTCAATGATTATGGCTATCAAGTTACCTAAAGCCCACAAGAATGTGGCTCTGGCACAGTTTCCCGATGGGGGTGCCATTCCTTTGGAAAAAGGAAAGGGTAATATAAGTCGTGGGGAAAGTCCTTTGGCTCTCAATCAGGTCATTTTCCCATTCTCAAATAAAAAGACACCAAAGAGGATGGCGGTACCTCTCATCACTCAGGGCGATCTATCTCACATAGTAGATGAGTAATGGGTGACAGCTCGTCCGCTTCAGAACCCACCCCTAATACCCACACTTACCTCAGCAGAACTGTTGCAGGGAATTAGTGAGATCTGTGCTGAGATTACTGAATTGAAATTGGTTGGATCTAAGTTGGCTGGCAATCTAGCTGATGCCCAAAATTTGAATGGCTGTAAAAGAATGAAGAATGAGATATTGGCCGGATCGCCTGATGGTTCCAATATAATCACTAAACCAGTAGAACAAATATTGGGCGCCATTGACAAGGGTTTGAAGCCCTCTGATAGTAATTTGGGCGTTGTGCCCGATGTGCTGCTTTTGACCAAATGAACAGTTAAATGACTGAGCGCGGGCGGGCTGGCCATCCCAAACCCATTCCCAACCAAATGGACCTGTCCCTATATGGGATGGCCTTGGGGTTTTTCATCGCCCATCGGGCCAAACGCTGTCATGCTAACCATCAGAAACATAGTCAAGCCCTGGTTTTGATGTTTGAGGTCAAACTGTCAGAGACTCAGCCCACTGCCAAATTTTGTGATGTTTGTTCCCAAAGAATAAACCCACCCATTCCTGAACAATTCGCTGGTTAGGTCAAATTTGTGGGCCCTGACCTCATCCTGTCACTACCCAATTAACCACTATTTAATCAGTTGCATGGCACTGAGAAAATTGTTGATTAATTTTATTACTTCCTTTTTCAAATAAAATTTTACCAAAAAACCGAATTTTTTATTTTCGGTTCTGACTGCATCCCAGATTGCATTTCCCTGGTGGCCTGTCACCCCGCACTCTGGGTGGGCTTTACCAATTCTTTTGGTCACTATGGCTCCCTCCATTGCCAATTGGGCCCAGCAAGTCTGACACTTTTAGCTTTATAACCCCGCTCTTTTGAACTTCTGGCAACAATACATGGGGATCTTATGGCCCTATGTCCATCAATGGAAAGAAAAAAATCCATATCCTTATCACCCCCAATGAGATGGCCTCTCAAACCCAGAATCTCATTGAAACTAACCCAGTAATCCCACCTCTATCAGCTAGAGCCACTGAGTTGGGAATGGGTTCAGTGTGGTTTGTCGTTGGGATACTCCTCACCCTGTTGTTGCACCACCACTTTGTGGTATCATATTTCCCAGCTCCATATCAAGTTGTATGGTTGGCAATGCCTCTGGTATTCTGGCTTGCTTTTTGGGTGTTCACGCATCCCAACTGGCAGGCTGGTCTAAACTTCTTCTGCCATTTCCATGAAAGCCAGGCATAAAGCTTAATAGCTAATACACTGCAACTTGAAGGATTTTCAACTCTTAAATTTCTGTTTAAGAGCTAACTATGCAGTTAAAGTATAAAATTCCTAAACTATAAAAGTAACTGCGCTATTTTAATCTAATATATTTACTCAAAAAGTCACAGAATTAATATGGGATCAAGCGACCAGTTCTTCTTCTGGCGCCTCACTGATTATAAGCAGCTGTTGATAATGGATTAGTCCTCTGAGGACACACCCATAAGAACCAACCTCATTTGCCTAGTGGGATTGCACCAACAACTAGAGTTGTGACCTCTTCTCAGTTGATTTAGGAAGGTGTTACCACAATCTTCAATCAATCTTAGCGGAGTATCTTCTTTGGGCTATCAGTCTGCTTAAGTAATGTGACCTTTACCTATCAATTGCATACCACAAAACCTAAAAAATTAAACTTTGAGTTACTTTCAGAATCAGCGTCAAAGCTTCAGCAAATAAAATTAGATTCTGAGTCAATTAGTTATAAACCCAAGCAACTACTATGATTAAATTACCAATTAGCTTATTGGCAATCCAACTATGAAGTAAATACATTTTTTGACAATCATCCCCAATGAAACATGACCAGTCCAGTGAAGCAATACCTAGCAAACTTTTAAATATGCGTTTGGGATGATTCATCAAACAATAATTATCAAAAAAAACTGTAAATCCCACATCCACTAGAGGATACAATCCACTAGTGGGCAAAACAGCTAAATGTAATCTAATTGCTGGGTAACATGGGCATATTAAAATCCCAACACCAAGTTTCTGCTTTAGTAATTAATTTAGATTGTCTTCAACGTCAGTATTGTAATTTTGTCCAGGAATTGAAATGAGAAAGTGCTTTGAGGGCTATAAAGTTACTAGTTTTTGTGTCACAAGCAAATTATTAGAGGTAAAATTGTCCAAGTTAATTAATATATGAAAGATAGATCAAGTCAAAATCAAAAAGTGGTTTGGAATATCTAATACCTTTTTATTCAAAGATTAGAAATATTTATAGGGAAGGATTTGATATGACTTTGTGACAATTGATGTGCCTCAAAGGGAGTAAGATTTTTCTTATTAGTTGACCAACAATGTTGAGATTGGACTAATGTATATGACTGAGTGATAATCTTAAGCTATTGACTAATGGATCATTGATTATATCCCCAAATTTATGATGAGAATATCAGTAATAATTTATTAAGATTTGAGATTGATTGTTAAATCTCATGAAATACCAATTCAGCTTAGAAATTCAAGCCCACCAACCTGGCAGATACAGCTTAGCTAATCCAGATGAACCTAATTATTGACACTGGAGTGACCATCATGATTAGCATAAAAGCGGCAATGCCAAACTGAGGAGGAGACCTTTGGACAGATTAAACAGCAGTGCAACTCTGACAGTGTAAGAAGAGCATAGTGAAAATCCCTGGATTGGGTGGTAGTGCAACTCTATCAATAAATAGACATATTGCTATAGAAGCTCATCATATTTATTTATATTTTTATATTGTTATGGAGATTGGCTATATTTTGTTTTTCCATGTCAAAGTGCATTTGTGATGTGTGATAATTTATTGTTATCAAAGTCAGTGGTCCGCTGGCTGGATTATGAATGGTTGGACATAATTACTAAACTACTGTATTGATAAAATAAAATGTCATGATGGAAGTGAAATCAACTGTAAATCTGGAGAACTTTATTATTATTAAAAATTTGAGGGGGTTTTATTAGAAATTTACAATTTATTATTTTGAGGTTCCAGTGGCATACAAGAATCAGCAAATTGGGACAAAATGAATAAAAGTTGCAGTGCAGATTCTTGGCATGTGTGAGGAATCTGCAAGAAACTCCTATTCTCATGACACTCCCCCTATTCATTATATCATTAATAGAGTTTTAAGCGATTCCCATTGATTGTAGATTTGTAGGGTACTCCATTGAAATTCTCTAGGACATAATTACCATAAGGGAGGACTTTGGAAACTCAGTAGGGTTACCTATAGTGAAGTAACCTATTTTTGAATGGGAATTATTTAATTTATTTGATAAATAAGGACTAAATCTCTAGTGGTGTAAACTTGATTGTCAAAGTTTTCTTTCATTTGCTTGGTGTGTTCAGTTACAAGCTTTTGAACAAAGGTTCTTCTATTGGTGGTAATTGGGTGTTGGTTGATATTAGAAGTTGTTTAATTAGGGGGTTTGGGTAAAATTAGGCACCAAAAAGTAACTCATAAGGGGTATGTTTAGTAGTGGTATGAATTTTGGTGTTTTAGGCCCAAGATATTGAAGGCGTTAAGGCCATTTTTCAGGGTAATCAGTGGTACTTCTTTCAAGGGCATGCATGAGGGTTTGGTTGAGGCGTTCTGTCAAACCATTGCACTGGGAATTGTAGGAAGTAGTCATGATTTGTTTGTGTGGACTTGTTTGATAATCTTTTCAACCAACTTATTATTGAAGTACATGCTTTTGTCAGATAAGATGTGTGAGGTGGTCCATACTTTGTGAAAATGTCTTCATATAAAAATTGGGCAACAGTTGTCAGAAGTTTGCCCTCCCAGCTATAAGATAAGAATGTTATGGGTCAAAATTGGTCAAAAAGGGGGAATTTCAGACATTTACAAGTCCATGACATTGATATGATTGATTTAAATAATGAAAATATTGGCCAAAAGATCCTGGCCAATCCTTGGTGGAACTCTACAATTTAGGGTAATATGATTTTAAACACTCCACGAGCATTAAAAACAAGATCAAACAGCCAGATTAGTCTGATCATGTGACAGACCCTGGGATATCCATTGGATGGTACTCCCCCAGCCAAAACCAGGTCCATTCAAGCACCAATGCGGAAACCACCCCCTTTTATAGGCGTGGCAGGGGTCCCCCAAGGTCAAGAATTTTAGCTAATGGGGATTGGTAATATATATCAAATTGTTACCCCATGGGTATGTAAAGCCTACCACTAATTCCCCATCCATCGTTTAGCTAAATTTAAGTGAGTTTTCTGAGCTTTGATAGGCTGAACTTGCATATTTCCTTATTTGGACTGTAACAAGCCATCCCAAACTTTCCAATGAATTCCCTTTGACCCTCTCTACCATTTTAAGTACTAAAAAGGTCAGATATCAAGAGGGTTTTCTTTTCCCTTATCCCCCGCTGCACTTAATAAAAAAAACTTTAAAAACCTTAACTTTCTAAGTTTTTGAAGTTTAATTATATTTATTATATTTGTGGTATCAATCCCCCATTGTTGGATTTTGGTAGAACAAGCACCAAGCGAGCATCTCACACACCCAAATTCCAACAACAGTTGTCACGTTGGACATTTTGGGTTGCTTTAGTTACAGGCCACTCGGTAAAATATTTGGTTGTAACAAGAATGTATTTGGACCTATTTGAGGTAACTCTAAGTCATCCCAGAAAATCAATACCCCACACTGAAACAATCTGGTAGTGAAATTGGGGTTGAGGGGTTTTTGAGTTTGAGCAATTTGTCAAAAATTTGGCAAGCGTGGCAGGTGGCAACGTAGCTGGAGACATTGGAATAAGCATTAGGCCATTAGTAAGAGGAATATAACTGAGTCCAGATCTATTGTCATCCAAACCTGTTGGCATCGTTGTGTGCTTCTTTTGTGCACTGCATTCTTTGGCCTTTTGGCACTACTTGGGCAACTGATCATTTGGTGTGAACATACAACTAATTTCTTAAAATCAAGCTTGGTGCACTAGTTTTTGATTTTTTTGATGTCATTGATGCCTTCAGGTAATTTGACCTCATGTAGGAACTTCTATATCTTTATGAGCTCCTTTTTAAGGTCAATCTCCAAATATGGAAGGTTGCAGCATTGGCGGGATTATTTGGGATGTGGGAAAGGTCATTGGCCCTAGCGTTTAATTTTCTGGGAAGGTGGGTGAATTTAAAAGTCAGGTTCCATTAGTTTGTAGCGCCAACAAATGCGTCAGCTGTTTGGGATGGGGTTGTTGAATAGGAGGGACATCGTGGAGTTGTCTTTGAAAATGGTAACAGGTCTATCCAAAACATATTATCATAATCTTCTAAGGGTGTATACCACAGTGATGATCTCTTTTCCATACCTGGAGTAGTTTATTTTAGCTGGGGCAAACCTTTTTAAGGTATATTCTATAGGCAGTTAGATGTTGTCTTTAAGTTGATTGAAGACAGCGCCAAGGGCAAGGGCATTGGCATCTGTGAGTATCTGAACTTTTCTTTGAAGTTTGGAGATTTTAAGATGGATTGATGTGCCATTAATTTTTTGAGAGTCTCAAAACTGTTTTTTGTCATTCAAAAAATTTATATTTGGTCCCTTTCTTTTGTAGGTGGTAAAGCAGACCAGAAATGTTACTGAAGTTTTTTTAAAGGCCTATAGTAGTTAGCAGTGCTCAGGAAGCTGAGTAGTTTGGTCATGTCTTTTAGTTTGGTCCAGGAAACAATGTATTTGACTTTCAATGGGTCTGTGCACTTGCCATTGGGGGTAAAAATAGATCCAAGAAATTTTAGTTCCTGAGAGCACAGTGTGAGTTTTGAGCCATGAAAGCTGGGTTAAACCTTTTTTGTGCAAAAAAACTGTTTGAGGCCACTTAATTGTTGATGGAAGTTTGGTGAAAAATGGTAATGTCATCAAATTCCTTGGTAGCATATCTGTTCAACAGTTCTCAGAATAGGTTGTCCATGACTTTCTGGAAGGTGTGCAGTGCACTGGTGAGTCTAAAGAGCATTTTAAGGTACTCAAATTGTCTGAAATTTATCATAAAGGAAGTCTTGGAAATGGATTCTTCATCAACTCCCAGTTGATAAGATCCAGTGAAAATGTTGATGTTGGTGAAATACTTTGCACTCCTCATAAAGTTCAATACTTCTGTGATAAGTGGTAACAGGTATTCATTCTTTTTGTTTGCTTGGTTGGGTGGTATATAGTCAATGCATATTCTGAGCTTGCTAATTTTCTTAGGTGCAATAATAATAGGAAAGGCTCAGGGTGACTGAGAGGGTCAGATGAGTCTGCTGACTAAACTCCACTGAATTTCTTCCTGAACAAATTTTTGCAGGCTTGGGGAAGTCAATAGGGGTGTTTGGCTATGGTTGCTGAATTTCTTACATTTAGTTATTGAGATACTAGGGTCAAAAGGGGTATTTTATCACCATTGTGACAGATATTTTTATGGTACTGTTACAAGAGTTAGGTTGACAGAGCTTTTTGGAGGTTCATTAAGCTCAAAGTCTGAATTTGGCCATCTAATTTAGAATAGAGGTAGGTCACAATTTGGGCAGGGTATTCTTTCTGGGCATTGGTGTTGAAGTAGGAAATTCTGATGGATTTATTCTATCATCTATTTGAATATACTATGGGCCATTCTCAAAGTTCAAATGGATGCTGAATTCTTTTAGGGCCCGTCAGAACATTAAAATGGGGAAATGGTCCTGATCAAAAACAATGGTGTCAACAGGTCTGATTTTCCCAGCATCTCAATGGGTAGGTCAGAAACTTGTCCATAGCAGGCTTGTTGGGTGCTTCCAGCTATAAAACATCAGGTCAATGTGTAGTATGTCCCCATAGTTAATATCTAGGAGATTTATTAGTAACAATGTTGGCAGATAAGCTGTTGTCTAAGATGTTTGAAAAGGTGTAGCTAAAAGATATCCAATGGTGTGCAGAGCACCAATACTACTGAAAAGAGGTTTTTTCGGTTTACTGTGCCATGTCTGAGTTAGATCATTTTAGTTTCTTGATGAAGATCTTGAAAGAGCAAGGGACTGGATTTGCATAAGTCTTAAAGGCTGACAGGGATCACAGTGTCTTTCAGGATTTTTGTAGCAGAAACTCCTTAAAGCTGATATTAGGGAGGTATGAGTCAATTTTTCACGAGTTGTTGAGGCAGGTGTAATGAATTGGGTGCTGGTTTATTCTGCACATTGTGCACTCTGAGGTGCAGCTTAGTTGAGGACACAAGAGCAATAAATTTTTCTGTTGCAGGTTTAGAATATATTAAGCATGTCAATGCAGTTTGACATGGAGTGGTGTGCTGAATGGGTTGTGTAAGTCTGGGGGAGCACCCTCACCATTTGGATTGGGGGTGTTATAAATTTCAGCGGTCTATTGAAGATACGCCAAAGGGGCTTTGCACAGGGTTAAGCCCACTGATTAATAGGGCTGATGACATGATGATTGTCATCCTCAAAAACAACTTAATAAACTTTTTAATAGATGTGGGGCAATTGTCCAAAGACACTCTTTTATGCAATCTAATATATATATAGTAAATTCTTGCTGTTTCGCTCACTCTAAACTACAAACAACCACCCTACTCAATTGTCTCATCTTGCTTATATCTCAGCAACTTCAGATGATACCATTTCCTCAGCTTAGTAATTCAGTTCTGCCATAACTCATTGGTTCCAGCAGAGTATGATATTTAATTTATATTGCCTTAGTTTGAGGCAATCCACTCATTATTCATTTTACATTGGCATCCCATTATTTGTTGTTTGTCAACATTATCTTATCACCTGATTTGGAGGCAATCCAATATTATCCTTTCAACCTAATATCACCTCATCCTAAGGCGCTCAAATAATCATAGCTCATATCATGATTGGTGGATTCTACTCATTCTGCCATAATGACTTAGGGCTTATCATCCAGTCATATCAGAATCATGACAGGGGTAACTTTTTCCCATCCAAGAATGAGTCAAAAAGGCTGGCAGCCCCCCTCATCATCCAGGGCAACCTCGCTCATGTGGTGGACAAGTGGTGGATGATGGCATACCCTTTGAGGATTTCAACTTAATGACAGTTTTTTATCCGAAGAATTAATGTGGCTAATTAAGGAAATTTGTAGTTAGTTGGCAATGAATCAGCACCCATTTGGGGCAAAGGGGCTAAGTATGATTAACGGTGGTGAACCTTTGATGTTGTAGTTGACAATTACAAAATCTCAGCAACAAAGCCCAACAGGTGCACACTTTTGGTAACTGAAGCAGCTAGTATCAAATCCTTGACAAAACATGTCATTGGCTTTGAGCCTTTGGGAAATGCTGATATGAGTTTTGAAACCCTCCCTGACATTATTGTAACTCCATCTAATAGTTTCAGTTTGGTCTAATGGAAGCTGGAGTGACTGGGTGCGGGAAGGTTGGGCATCCCAAACCCATTCCCAACCTTATAGGAATGCTCTTATGTAGGGTAGCCTTGGAAGGTTCCTGATGCCCATTGGGCAAGATGCTGTCACTCTAGTCATCCAAAGTGAATAAAATTGGCAATTTGGGCACTCATGGATGAACTGACAGCAACTTGGTCCACCGCTGACAACTTTGAAGTCAGTTCTAAATAATTCATTTTCCTCCTACTCAAAGTTTGTTGGGTTAGGCGATTCACAAGGGTCCCCATCCTGAGCTTATCTAAGCTATTCCCAAATTTAATTATCTATTCAAGCAGTCATAACACAATGAGAAAATTAACAGTTGATTTTATAATTTTAAATTAAATAAAATTTCCTTACCCCAAACTCAATTTTTCCCTATGAAAAAACTTAAACCTCCCATTTTTATCTCAATTTTCCAAGTACCCAAACCTACAGGCCCTGGATAGATGGCAGCCTGGTTTGTTGCTAAGTTGTTATTCACAATTATGATCTATTGGCATTTGCTGGTGAATTCCCTCACTGCACAATTTAATATCAATTAAGCAGCGGTGCCTCTGGCATTTAAGCTTGTCTTCTGGGTGTTTGGGCATCCAGTCTAGCAGGCTGGTCTAAACTTCACTTGTCACTTCCATGACAGGTTGCTCATGGGCAAGTGATTTTGATCAGTTCAAAATTCTTGGTGAAGGCAGGAAGATGCAACTTATCCCAGTTCTGGGTTAAAGGTGCAGCTCATCATCCTCTTCAAGGGTATTCTAGTAGGTACCTGCTGATTTTATTTTACTGTATTTAGGAGATCTTCAATTTTTATCTTTTAATGGGTTCTGCAGTACACAGTTAGATATTTTACTCTTCATTTTTTCTTTTTTTGGCAGCATAAGCTTCAATTAGGAGAAGCCTTTGATTCAGGTTGAGCTCCGGTGGTAAAGCCTCAATGTAACCTATGGGTTCTTGTTTGACACTATAGTATCACAGCAGTAAGGTTGTTGCTGCACATAGTTCACTTCCTAAGGTTGATTTGTAGCTGCTTAATTCCAGCGAGGTAGTCAGTTTGGGCAAAGCCAGTCAAGATGGATAACTTTATGATGGAAAGGTAGCATGTGGCACTGGTGAGAATAGTGGCCAAGCACATTGCAGTTGTGGCAATACATTTTGTTTTGAGAGGCCTGTCCCTGGACCATCATCATAGATTCTTTAACTGAGCTGAGAGGGCATAAATCTCAGAAGCTATTTCAGAAGGTGAGGCGATTGTCTTCATTTTAGGGATAACCTTGTCACAAGGGTTTTTGTAATGGATGAGTTTGTATCATTCATTACATTCTGACTCAGATTCAGATTTTCCAAATCCAAGTTGGATCATTTAATAAATATTTTTGGTTCGTTGTTTTGGGTGCTGGGTTGTGCCTCACCTGAGGTGTAGATTAGGCTTGTGCGAGCCTAATCAATAACTCAGCTGAGGCTCCAAAGCACCACCTTTATAAGGTACATCTGCCCATTTCAAAGTTCACTTTGGAATTCTAAGAAATTTCCCCCTAGCATTCCTTTCCTGGGGAGCATTGTCAGTTGCTCCCCAGATGAGTTATGAATGGCAGGGCATTTTATGTCCCAGAATAAAAATAAAGGTGGATTTGGGGTTCACATACCTCGCTAAATTGTGGTCTTTTTTTCCTTGTTAAGATGCTATTTCAAGTGGGGTAGGGTGGGCCAACTTTCCCAGAGGACTTTGCATAACCAACCAGGATTAGGGGAGCGCTGGGTTTGATTGGGTACCATGGGTACCCCTCCCAGCATGGTTGGCCAGTTTGGTTTCATGTTGGTGCACCAAATGAATATTTATTTATATGGCGGTCAGAACTGGGGTTTCCTGGTCGGTGACAGCTTTTCTCAGCTAACTGGTAATCTCCAGGTTCCCAAAACCCATTTTGGTGGTGAGATGCTAGGCAGGCATAGTTTCAGCAGGCATAGATGGCATCGTTGATAATTGAAGGCTGTGCAATCAGCACAGCATTCAGGTGGTTTCCTCTAAGGTATTGAGGAACCGGTCTAGAAGTTGGAGGTCTATATCCTTATTGCAGAAGTTGCCAGACTGGTACCACTATCCTACCAGGACTTCTAAGGTGTCCAAGGAGTGGCTCAAATTTAGATAGTGCTTTAGATGTATACAGCAGAAATTTTTATTTAGTGGAATCTTAGAGGGGTGGAACTTGGCATGGGTGCAGTCCTGCCAGTTGACCTATAAGTTGAATGGTGCATTGGAAAAGTACCAGCGTTGGGTGGTGCTGGTAAGGAGAGAGTAAACATCTTAGAGTTGTTGGAGAGGGACTTTGCAATTGTCCCTTATGGGAAATAGGCTGCAAGCCATTTTAAATTGGTCCATCATCAAATTTGGCTAATGATTGGTGAGTAGACATAGGTATGGTAGCCATAGTGGTCTTCTCAGATAAGGCTGCCCTATAGGATGTAGAGGGATTTGGGTTGTATTGGGCAAAATCAATTTATTGTGGAGGTTGGCTACCAACAGCTTTTCCGTGGCAAGGTGTGTGTGTGGTGCATGATAATTCGTTGTTTTCAAGGTTGGCGCCCTGGTAAGTAGTTTCTGGATGGTTGGACATTATTACTCAAATGCTGGGTTGGTAAAATAAAACGGTGCAATCGAAATAAGCCAGCTATAAATCCGAACTTGAGGGTGGTTAGCTGAGCAGGTAAAACTGCTTCCACCCTAAGTGCAGGTTTTGAGTTCGAAACCTGTACTGGCTAGAAAACTCGGTGTGGTATATTTGTCCCAGGGTCGACCCACCTCGAATAATTATAAATCCGAACTTGATTTTACGTAGATTCGAGGAGGTTTTTATATTAAGAATTATTTGAGGTTCCGGTGGCTTGCAGGGATGGCGAATCGGCACAAAATTAAAGTTGCGGAGCAGATGGTTGGCACCCGTGAAATCTTTAATAACTCCTATCCTCATGGCAGTAAGTCGGTTAAACCAGTAAATTGAAAATCGGGATCGTTTGGGATCGATGGGCTCGAAACTCCTTGTCGAACCCTTTTCGATTACCCGAGTGTAGATCTTTTAAGGTGACGTCGAGGTAATCCACCACCTAACGTAGCCTAGTGAATGATGGGGACCTTTACCCGATCCAAGTTTCTTAACTATAACTCTTCTTTAACCAAACTATAGGTTTCATATTAACCCGATAACCTTCGATCCAAACTCTCCCCGACTAGGTTTTTTTGTAGCGGCTCAAGCTTATCGTTAGAGAAGTTCGAGATGAGTAACTTTCGTAACGTTACACCTCAGGATCCGCCCAACTTGGTTCACGTCCTAGTGGTCGGGTTGTAAGTTAATTGTTTTGGTTGGGTTTAAACAAATTTATTTATGTAGTATTATCTGCGGTGATCGTTTATGTTTGGGGTATGGGGGTACGCGGTTAGATATTACCATAGTAAAGTTATACGGTACGTTGTTGGTTCCAATTATCGGTTCATATTTACCACCTGAACGGGGTTATTTGTAGTAGGTTTGGTTTTATCGTGTGGAGGTAACCACAAGGTTTGACTTCGGTTCGAGTTTAAGGTATGCCGCACGTTGGCTGATAAGTTTGGAAACGCTGAACCAGCCCTCGGTATTAAAGACTGGGCGGGATAATATCAGTTACGCCCTGTCGAATGTTGCGTTAAAAGTGGGTTCTAAAGCTTAGGTAACTAGGCATTATGGCCGGTAGGGAAGTTTTAAACTTTACCTACCCCCATCTGAAGTTCTATCGGGGTAGTTACCCCGAGTATTGATTCGGCTTCCAAAAACAAACTAAACGTCGGCTCCTACGAGTTGGGCTATAGACGGAATCGCCTTTGATTAAAAGTTTCAAACCTTGATTAATTTGGTCCAACCTAGCCACCACCTTAAGGGCCCGATCACGGAGTACTGTTACCCCGAGCTGCCGCGATTCAAACCCGAAGCTACAGGCGACGGAGCTGCGGATCCCGAGCCCTCGTATGAGCCCTCGTTTGAGAGCAACCCTCCCGATCCGGAGGGCTCAGGTTCCGCTAGCTTGAAGGCATCTGAAGCGTACCAGCCGCCACTCCCAGACGCGTGGGCGTTTTTACCCTTTGCCGCACTTCCCGGTAACTCGGGTTCTACCCGCTCTAACCCGAGCTAAGATGGGTCCCATCAGCGGGACACCGGGTCCAGCTTCTTCACGCTTCCCGCGATACTTGGCGGGCCGATGGTTTACCAGCACACCCTGTTTGGCATCTCCAAGTTCCGGCAGATCGCGGCGGAGGTAACCGTTGGGGTAAGCTGACCTCGCAAAGAAGGTCCGAAACCGGACCCCGGACATGCGCCGCACGTTTATCCAGAAAGCGGTCGTCGTTATCGCCAGGCAGGTAGGCGGGGTAAAGTTTCGGTTGGACCTCTAGCCGGCGGTAGGGCCTATCGTCGAAAGGCTCGCCCAGGTGACCGAAGCCTACTTCAACCAGCTTGACTTCTCCGACCTGGCGATATTTAAGGTGGGGCGGTTCGGGGCTCTAATCCGAGTTAAGGACTTCTATGCCAGCCTCACGCAGCTGTACGGGCAAGCGATCCCCGACGATCGGTTCTACACCGGTAAGCCCACTTAAGCACCAACCTGAGGTTCCAAGGGCTGCCAATCCCCGAACTCGTGGCGCTGTTTAAAGAGCGGAGCCTGGTTTTGGTCAAGCTGCTGCTCCTACAGCGGAAGGTACCGGGTTATGAACGGTTTTTAAGCGTGCAGGTCCTGTTTTATGGGGCGGCGATGGAGACGGTGGGGAAGTTTCAGTTTACGCTGCTCAGCCTGTTGGGGGGTAACCTGCCCTCTGTGCGGCCCAACCTTTGGCAGATCTGTCGCGGTACCTTGGCTGTAGCGGGGACGCTTTAACCGAGCACTCGGAGCTTGCGCTGCGGAACCGTGCGCTCGCCTCGAGCAACTCGATCCGGCGGTTGGCCAGCGCCTTCACCCCGCCCCTCTTTGGCGCGGGCTGCGTGTTTCAGCCGTGCCTGACACTTCAGCAGATGGATCGGTTCGCGGCATCTTCGGCTATCCGCTCGTTTCTCGTTGGCACGGTAAGCTTCCTCTCGGCTCGCTAACCTCACCTTTAGACCAACCAGCTATTCGAAATCAAAGATGATTTTTATGAAGTCCGCGTGAACGTACGCCACCTTTGATAAGCTAAGGGTGTAGGTAGACTCTGGCGATATTTTGTTCTTGGAGCCGCGCCTCGAGGAGCTCCTCCGCCTCTCCTCGGCCGATTTCAAGTTCATGAGCGGCCTATGCAGCTCGGTCGGGGAGCTGAGGGCCGAGGCCGACTACAGTAAGGGCGCGTACGGGTTGACCCTAGGCCTCGGTTTCGTAGGGTCCAGCCCCCATTGCCGGTTGGGGTTTCTGGCGTACTACCAGGCGCTGGCCGCCAGCGCACTCCACTCCCAAACCCTCAAGTTGCGGGCCAAGGAGCATCCCGAACTGAAGGCGGAACTTTGGGTCGGTGAGATTCTCGAGTTCAATGTGGATTGGGTCAACGCTTGGGCTCGCACCCCCAACTTTAAGGCCCTCGTCTCCCTCGTCAACGGTGAGATGGCCCCAACCTTTGGTGAGAAATTATGGTAAGCTTCGGTAGGAGCCATTGACCTTCAGTCACCCTGGCCACGGGGCGACCCTCCTTGATACCCTTCAGCTCAAGCTGGCGAGGTGATTGGCCAGTGGGAGAGGTCTGATCTTTAGCCAATTCAGAACCCTCGAACCGAATCTGGCCCCGGTGGTGGCGTCTCTGGGCCAAGCCGGTGGGAGGATCTCCCAAGCCCTCAGTAACTCGCAACTTTACGCTCATTTGGCTAGCAGGCATGGTTAGCGACCTGCAGAGATCCGGTAGGTTTCGCGGTACGCTGACTAAATTTAAAGTGGACCTTGGGGCTTCCAAGGAGGTGCGCACCCTTTAGAGCCCGCTAACCATGCCTGCTAGCCAAATGAGCGTAAGGTTGCAGGTTGCTGCGGGTATGGGCGTGCCTCCGTCAAGTATAACCTTTAAAGGCCTACCCAAGCGGTTCGTCACCGGGGTCTCGTCGTGGTTCAGTACCGCCAAGTCCAAGGTTGCTACCCGCGGGGTAAATTCACCCCATCAAGTTAACAGTTCAGGTGCCGCTCGAAGGCGCGTCTTTGGACCGGGGCAACCCGCCCCATGGAGACCCCGCCTTACCCAAAGAGGTTTCTAGGGGTAAGCTCGAAAAGGTCCGGTACGACAAAGCCGACGTCGAAGCGTTGAATTCCGTACCGGAGGAAGTTCACCCAAACCGAGCTCCACCGCACCAGCCGGGCAGCTTTGAAGGTGGGCCCACCAAGTTTAACTTGGTTAAATAGCAACCAGATGAAACGAAGCCAGATCAGCTGGGCTCCCAACCCCAGCATAGCTCCCCTGAGGAGCGAAACGATGCTTTAGAGGGTACGCGCATCACGCTTTTATCACCAAGTGATCTAAAAGCCCCCAAACCGCCAACCGAAGGCCTAGCCCCACAAAGCTTGCCGGAGAAGCGAGGGCCCCTCGATGAAGGTATAACCCGTAGCTTTCCCCACTAACCAGTCTGGCGGAGTGGAAAGCTCAGAGCCGGCCGAGTTAACCGTGGTGGGCAACCGGAGCCCGCCTCAGGAACGGGTTAAGGAGGGTAACTGCCTTTACCAAACATTAAAGGGTATAGGTAAAGCCAGCGGGCCGAGGGCGCCTGCCCCACCGGATATTCAAGGTGTTGAGCGAATCCCAACGGAAGTGGTGAGCTCGCAACCCCATATCTCAGAGTGATTCCGATGTACCCAGCTTCGATGCAGCCGAACCCTTTTGGTATAGGTATGCCCGGTAGAGGCTTACCATCTTCTAGTAGCACAATTTACGTGCAGATTGTCTTGCGGGAATAACCCAAACCTACTTAAACTTTGGGGCTAGCCCTATAAAGTTAATTGGTACCATGGTTAGGCTGAACTATTGGGTGCTCACGTTTACTAAGGCTGGAGAGGATTGGCATAGGGAGGGGTGGAAAACTTTTTAATTATGGTGAACTACTTTGTACCCTCTTGGATCCTGCGTAGTTTATATTACATCTTAAGATGGTTTGACGTTGAGACACTATGATCTTGCTTCGGTAAAAGGGTATCTGATCACCTACCAAGCCAGTTACAAAGCTTAGTCGGTCAGGGCTCTCCCAGATCAGAGTGATGCCCCACACTGGGGTGAAACGGGCTAGTCTACATCCGGATCTAAAGTTAGTCTAGAATTGGTACCTCGGGCATTGAATCCTTTAACGTTGGAGTTATCTGGGTAGTAAGATGTCAATCTCAAACTCCTCCAGCTAGTATCTTATGTGCCCGTTGCGATTCTGATATGGCTGGCTGCTAAGCCCTAAGTAGCTTTGGTGGAATGGGTGAGATTGGCCGAACCGAGGGGTAGGGCACTATTGAGATTGTCTTGACATAAGGCGATAGGGTGATACCAAACTTCGAACGAATATTTAGTGGATCGCCTCCAAATAAGGAGATGGGGTGATGACATTTGACAAATATTTAGTGGATCGCCTCAAAGGCAATTTTGATTCTAAGAATACTTTACTCTGCCAACGCCAATGAGATCACAGCAGAACTGAATAGTCTAAGCTGAGAGTGTGGTATCATCTGAAGCCAATGGGATCACAGCAGAACTGAATAGTCTAAGCTGAGAGTGTGGTATCATCTGAAGCCAATGGGATCACAGCAGAACTGAATAGTCTAAGCTGAGAGTGTGGTATCATCTGAAGCCAATGGGATCACAGCAGAACTGAATAGTCTAAGCTGAGAGTGTGGTATCATCTGAAGCCAATGAGATCACAGCAGAACTGAATAGTCTAAGCTGAGAGTGTGGTATCATCTGAAGCCAATGAGATCACAGCAGAACTGAATAGTCTAAGCTGAGAGTGTGGTATCATCTGAAGCCAATGAGATCACAGCAGAACTGAATAGTCTAAGCTGAGAGTGTGGTATCAGAAGCCAATGAGATCACAGCAGAACTGAATAGTCTAAGCTGAGAGTGTGGTATCAGAAGCCAATGAGATCACAGCAGAACTGAATAGTCTAAACTGAGAGTGTGGTATCATCTGAAGCCAATGAGATCACAGCAGAACTGAATAGTCTAAGCTGAGAGTGTGGTATCATCTGAAGCAACTGAGATATAAGTGAAATGAGATAATTGAAGGAGGGAGGATTGTTAGTAGGGAGGATAGAGTGGAGTAGCATGCATCCGCCATATATTAAATTAAAATAAAGAAGTGATGTTGGGGCAATTGCTCTATATTTATCTATTTAAGAGTTTTGAGGACCAGCAATCTCCATATCATCCATCCTATTGCTCAGTAGCTTGATCTGTGCAAAAACCCTTTCGGCATATCTCCAAGAGATCGCCAAAATGTAACAATGGTACTAACTACAGGGGGCCCATTGAACAACCACAAAGGTTTAAATTATCCAGTCACCGGCCATGGCATCTCAGGCTTGCACTTGGGGAAATCATCCCAATCTGCTGCGCTTGCAGAAGCTGCATAAATCAAACTTGTGGACACTTCTCAAAAAACAAGAAGGGCTCTTTAGGAGTGGGACAACAAAAAAATCACTTTTGAAAATATGGGTATACAGTTGCAGGTACTTGGAAAACTGGACAGGCAACTTGCCAATTGCCTGGACAATGCTACTGAGCAGCTACACTGTACAGAGTGGAAGTTGATACCTACCTTTTGCCCACCTCATCCCCATTGGGAAGTGGAAGGAAATGTGGTTGCTTGAAAGGGTTCATTTTATGCTGACTACAAGATTGATGTGAGCTGCTAACCTCATGATGGTAGCTCTTTGGATGATCATGTTTAGACCCTGCAAAACCTCCATGTAGTGGCAGGCCTGCCCACAAAAGAGACCTATGCTCCACAGGTTCATAGTTATGAGTGGAAAGGGGGGTCTGCATCAACAAGCTACCTCCATTTGATTGCAATGGAAACATCCATGGGTTCTTCAAGCGTGTTTGAATTTATGATGGAAGGAGCCTCAGATTGGCATAAGGCTAAATTACTGATATCTGTTCAGGAGGTTAGAAGTGCCAACCAAGTCATTTTCTATCTTTAAGACAACCCAGTTACAAATCAGGAGGTGAAGGAGGTTGTGCTGTGGTTGTTTGGAGGCACCACCAAGATGTCACAGTGGAAGGCTGAGTTTTTGACTATAGGGTTTCATTGTAATGAGATTTTTTACAGAGTTTGCAGACCACTTCAAAATGGAAGCCTATATGCTAATATGGGCAGGCACTCTAAGTCTCAGGGAGTGCCCTTTGGCTCTCAATCAAGCTATCTTTCTGTTCCCAAATAAGAAGACACCAAAGAGGATGGTGGTACCCCTCATCACCCAGGGCGATCTCACCCACATAGTTGATGGGTGATGGGTGACAGCCCGTCCGCTTCAGATCCCACCCCCAATTCCCTCACTCACCTTGGCAGAACTGCTGTGGGGAATCAGTGAAATCTGTGCCAAGATTATCAAACTGAAATTACTCAGATCTAATTTGGGTGGCAATTGGGCTGATGGCCAAAATTCAAATGGCTGTAAAAGTATGAAGGATGAAACATTGGCTGGATTGCCCAACAGTTCCGATTTGACCCTAAAAGCAGTAGAACAAATATTAGGTGCCATTGACAAGAGTCCAAAACCCTCCAATAGTAATTCGGGCATTACACCCAATGGGTTTCTATTGACTGAACAAATGGTTAATTGACTGAGCGCAGGCAAGTTGGCCATCCCAAACCCGTTCCCAACCAAATGGTCCCATCCCTACATTGGATGGCCTTGGGGGATTCCTGTCACTCGTTGGGCCAAACGCTGGCATGCTAACCATTGGAAACATAATT